>CAJRSG010011708.1:0-15341 GCA_907169655.1 Acomys percivali
CAAAAAACACGTTTCGGGTGCAGTTCCCCATACGCATCCCAGAAGTGAGCAGCTGGTACCCTGAGTTAGAAAACGTCGAGAAAGTGTCGTTTCTGCTAGCACTGTCCTTCTACACATGTATTTGCTGAAGGCTGAAACGGCACAGTAATGCCTGTTTCTCCTAGCAAACACACTGTTTCTAAGCAAATGTGAACACACTGAGGCAACACTTGTGGGAGCTCCTGTGACTAAACCTGAGCTTCCCTACTCACAGGGAAGCAAGAGAAATGCTGATTTCATCAAACACACTTACGTACTCAGAATCTGTACTACTGCGCATATAGGCAAAACTAATGCGTTCTAATGCAAGTCTCTTTAGGCAAAAATCATGTTTCGGGTGCAGTTCCCCATACGCATCTCAGAAGTGTGCAGATAGTTCCCTGAGTTAGAAAACATCCACAATGTGTCGTTTCTGCAAGCAATGTCCTTCTACACATGTATTTGCTGAAGGCTGAAACAGCACAGTAATGCCGGTTTCTCCTAGCAAACACACTGTTTCTAAGCAAATGTGAACACACTGAGGAAACATTTGTGGGAGCTCCTGTGACTAAACCTGAGCTTCCATACTCACAGGAAAGCAAGAGAAATGCTGATTTCATGAAACACACTTACGTACTCAGAATCTTTAGTACTGAGCGGATATGCAAAACTAATGCCTTCCAATGCAAGTCTCTTTAGGCAATGAACACGTTTCGGGTACAGTTTCCCATACGCGTCCCAGAAGTGTGCAGCTTGTTCCCTGAGGTAGAAAACGTTGAGAAACTGTCGTTTCTGCTAGCACTACTCTTCTACACATGTATTTGCTGAATGCTGATACGGCACAGTAACGCCTGTTTCTAATAGCAAACACACTGTTTCTAAGCAAATGTGAACACATTGAGGAAACACTTGTGGGAGCTCCTGTGACTAAACCTGAGCTTCCCTACTCACAGGGAAGCAAGATAAATGCTGATTTCATCAAACACACTTACGTACTCAGAATCTGTACTACTGCGCAGATAGGCAAAACTAATGCGTTCTAATGCAAGTCTCTTTAGGCAAAAAACACGTTTAAGGTGCAGTTCCCTATACGCATCCCAGAAGTGTGCAGCTTGTTCCCTGAGTTAGAAAACGTCGAGAAAGTGTCGTTTCTGCTAGCACTGTCCTTCTACACATGTATTTGCTGAAGGCTGAAACGGCACAGTAACGCCTGTTTGTCCTAGCAAACACACTGTTTCTAAGCAAATGTGAACACACTGAGGAATCACTTGTGGGAGCTCCTGTGACTAAACCTGAGCTTCCCTACTCACAGGGGAGCAAGAGAAATGCTGATTTCATCAAACACACTTACGTACTCAGAATCTGTACTACTGCGCAGATATGCAAAACTAATGCGTTCCAATACAAGTCTCTTTAGGCAATGAACACGTTTGAGGTACAGTTTCCCATACGTGTCCCAGAAGTGTGCAGCTTGTTCCCTGAGTTAGAATACGTTGAGAAACTGTAGTTTCTGCTAGCACTGCCCTTCTACACATGTATTTGCTGAAGGCTGAAACGGCACTGTAACGCCTGATTCTCCTAGCAAACAAACTGTTTCTAAGCAAATGTGAACACACTGAGGAAACAGTCGTGGGAGCTCCTGTGACTAAACCTGAGCTTCCCTACTCACAGGGAAGCAAGAGAAATGCTGATTTCATCAAACACACTTACGTACTTAGAATCTGTACTACTGCGCAGAAAGGTAAAACTAATGCGTTCTAATGCAAGACTATTTAGGCAAAAAATCCGTTTCGGGTGCAGTTCCCCATAAGCATCCCAGAAGTGTGCAGCTTGTTCCCTGAGTTAGAAAACGTCGAGAAACTGTCGTTTCTGCTAGCACTGTCCTGCCACACATGTAGTTGCTGAAGGCTGAAACGGCATAGTAACGCCTATTTTTCCTAGCAAACACACTGTTTCTAACCAAATGTGAAAACACTGAGGAAACATTTGTGGGAGCTCCTGTGACTAAACCTGAGCTTCCCTACTCACAGGTAAGTAAAAGAAATGCTGATTTCATCAAACACCCTTACGTACTCAGAATCTGTACTACTGTGCAGATAGGCAAAACTAATGCGTTCTAATTCAAGTCTCTTTAGGCAAAAAACCCGTTTCAGGTGCAGTTTCCCATACGCATCTCAGAAGTGTGCAGATTGTTCCCTGAGTTAGAAAACATCCAGAATGTGTCGTTTCTGCTAGCAATGTCCTTCTACACATGTATTTGCTGTAGGCTGAAACGGCACAGTAACGCCGGTTTCTCCTAGCAAACACACTGTTTCTAAGCAAATGTGAAAACACTGAGGAAACATTTGTGGGAGCTCCTGTGACTAAACCTGAGCTTCCATACTCACAGGGAAGCAAGAGAAATGCTGATTTCATGAAACACACTTACGTACTCAGAATCTTTAGTACTGCGCAGATATGCAAAACTAATGCCTTCCAATGAAAGTCTCTTTAGGCAATGAACACGTTTCGGGTACAGTTTCCCATACGCGTCCCAGAAGTGTGCAGCTTGTTCCCTGAGTTAGAAATCGTCGAGAAAGTGTCATTTCTGTTAGCACTGTCCTTCTAAACATGTATTTGCTGAAGGCTGAAACGGCAGAGTAACGCCTGTTTTTCCTAGCAAACACACTGTTTCTAAGCAAATGTGAAAACACTGAGGAAACACTTGTGGGAGGTCCTGTGACTAAACCTGAGCTGCCCTACTCACAGGGAAGCAAGAGAAATGCTGATTTCATCAAACACACTTACGTACTCAGAATCTGTACTACTGCGCCGATAGGCAAAACTAATGCTTTCTAATGCAAGTCTCTTTAGGCAAAAAACCCGTTTCCGGCCAAGTTACCCAAAAGCATCCCAGAAGTGTGCAGCTTGTTCCCTGAATTAGAAAACGTCGAGAAACTGTCGTTTCTGCTAGCACTGTACTTCTACATATGTATTTGCTGAGGGCTGAAACGGCACAGTAACGCCTGTTTGTCCTAGCAAACACACTGTTTCTAAGTAAATGTGAACACACTGAGGAAACACTTGTGGGAGCTCTTGTGACTAAACCTGAGCTTCCCTACTCTCAGGGAAGCAATAGAAATGCTGATTTCATCAAACGCACTTACGTACTCCGAATCTGTACTACTGCGCAGATAGGCAAAACTAATGCGTTCTAATGCAAGACTATTTAGGCAAAAAACACGTTTCGGGTGCAGTTCCCCATACGCATCCCAGAAGTGTGCAGCTTGTTCCCTGAGTTAGAAAATGTCGAGAAAGTGTCGTTTCTGCTACCACCATCCTTCTACACATGTATTTGCTGAAGGCTGGAGCGGCACAGTAATGCCTGTTTCTCCTGGCAAACACACTGTTTCTTAGCAACTGTGAACACACTGAGGAAACACTTGTGGGAGCTCCTTTGACTAAACCTGAGATTCCCTACTCACAGGGAAGCTAGAGAAATGCTGGTTTCATCAAACACACTTACGTACTCAGAATCTGTACTACTGCGCAGATAGGCAAAACTAATGTGTTCTAATGCAATTCTCTTTAGGAAAAAAACACGTTTCGGGTGCAGTTCCCCATACGCATCCCAGAAGTGGGCAGCTTGTTCCCTGAGTTAGAAAACGTCGAGAAAGTGTCGTTTCTGCTAGCACTGTCCTTCTACAGATGTATTTACCGAAGGCTGAAACGGCACAGTAATGCCTATTTCTCCTAGCAAACACACTGTTTCTAAGCAAATGTGAACACACTGAGGAAACACTTGTGGGAGCTCCTGTGACTAAACCTGAGCTGCCCTACTCACAGGGAAGCTAGAGAAATGCTGATTTCATCAAACACACTTACGTACTCAGAATCTGTACTACTGTGCAGATAGGCAAAACTAATGCGTTCTAATGCAAGTCTCTTTAGGCAAAAAACACGTTTCGGGTGCAGTTCCCCATACTCATCCCAGAAGTGTGCAGCTTGTTCCCTGAGTTAGAAAACGTCGAGAAAGTGTCGTTTCTGCTACCACCGTCCTTCTACACATGTATTTGCTGAAGGCTGAAACGGCACAGTAACGCCTGTTTCTCCTGGCAAACACACTGTTTCTAAGCAACTGTGAACACACTGAGGAAACACTTGTGGGAGCTCCTTTGACTAAACCTGATCTTCCCTACTCACAGGGAAGCAAGAGAAATGCTGATTTCATCAAACACAGTTACATACTCAGAATCTGTACTAAAAAAAAAATAACCCGTTTCGTGCCAAGTTCCCCATACGCATCCCAGAATTGTGTGGCTAGCAGGACCCTGCAAACACAGGTTCCCAGGTCTCTCTATGCAGCCATGTTGGCCAGGGTGACAGGACGTCTCTACATAGGACCTGCAGCAAGGGCTGCATCTGGATTTATGTGTGGAAAACAGGTCTTGTCTGCCTGCGCTTGTTTGTGCCGAAGGCTGCCCTTGCACCGCCATACTTTTGGTTAAGTAGACCCCGCAGTACCCACAGCTGCCTTAGTTCATTTCTAAGCCACACGGACATGGACAGACATATGTGTGCGTGCACACAGACACACACACACATACACACACCCACACCCACACACACAGAGGCACACAGGCTACTCAGTTTCTCTGGGCTGTGATCAGGACATCAGGGACAGAGAGCCTTCCTTCCACATGTCCAAGTTATTTATTGATGCCCTTCCCTGCCCTCCTCTAATTCCCTTCATACCCTTCTATACTGCCTTGAGCTCTCTTGGGCTTTCCTTCTGTTTCTTATTTAAAGTGAGCTCTTCCCCTTTATTCCCTCTCTCTCTCTGTCTCTCTCTCTCTGTCACTCTTTCTACCTCTCTCTGTCTCTGTCTCTGTCTCTCTCTCTCTCTCTCTCTGTCTCTCTCTGTCTCTCTCTCTCTCTCTCTCTCTCTCAGCTGTGCTCAAGGTGGATCTCAGGAACCTGATCTGTCAGGAAAAGTGTGATATCACAGAACCCTTCAAGAGGTCTGTAAGGCACAATCATGGTCTTATGCAACCTTGCTGTGTGCACCTCTATTGGGTAGGAGCACAAGGCAGTGTTGTATTCTGGGGTGAATCTCAAGAGAAGCAGCCAGAGGAAGGTGTGTTCTGAAGGATTCCCCAAAGAAACCAGGCAGTCAGCTTACCATCCAGGCCAGCTACACTTTGAAGCCTCTTCACTGTGATGCTCAGCATCCCTGTGAGCAACAAACTTCTGGATTCTCCTGACTGACTAGCTCACCTTGCCTTACAGGGAGAATAAGTTCACTGGTCGGCAAGGTCCCCTACCCTGTCCTGCCTTGTCCAGGGATCACATGTAGAAAAATAGAGAAGTCACGGGTGCCACAATGTGTGCCCTAGAAGATTGCAGGATGTGTGTTTGTGTTTGTGTGTGTGTGTGTGTGTGTGTGTGTGTGTGTGTGTGTGTCCTGGATGGGAAGGTAGGATGTGAGAGGCGAGAGGCAAGTCCATAGAGGACCCAGCGTGTAGCAATTATTATGGTGTTTAGGTCAGAATTGATCATCAGAAGGACAGGATTGCATGTAGAGGAAGCCCTTTAGGGCTACATAACCCTTTGGCCCATGCGCAAGGTCTGCAGTTTTCCAGGGTGGCTGGGTTGAGCTTGTGAAGGTCCATGAGACCAGTTGAGTGACATGGGACCAGTTGAGTGACAACCATGTGGAAGGTGCCGGGAACCTTCCTTGTGGGTCACCTGCCAGCCTGGCACCTCTGAGAACTCAGAGCATTCTCAATCCAATTGGAATTCCCTTTGGAGCATCAGAGTGGATGCTTGCAGAAGGCTTCCAAGAGTGAGATAGTTGGGAATCGATGGCAATGTCAGGGCTGTCTTGAGGATGCTGAGAGTGTAGTCTTCTTCTAGGGGCCATCCTGGAATATCTTGGCTGTGGGCAGCTGAGACCCTTGAGACACTTAGTGCTACTGGAAGGAAGGCTTCCTTCTGGAGAGTGACAAGCATTTGCCCAGTGATCACATTCTATATTTTACTTGGTCCCACACAGACCTATATATTCCGGATACTGTGGATGAAAACGTGTAGATCACAAATGGAAAGGGAGAACTCAAGAGAAAAAGAGCTACTAAGAGAGAGGGGGGACGATGATCTGTAGATGATGTGTGTATGTCTTTTTGAATGTTTTTGTATGTAGCCTATTGACGGGACCCATTTTCTCTAGGGAGAAATAGTTGTCTGTGCCCTAAAGAGAAAGGATGATAGTGCCTGATGTAGTTATTTAGAGCCTGGGACTTTTGTTAGTGGACTGGAGAGATGACCCAGTGGCTAAGAAACTCTGCTCTTCCAGATGTCCTGAGTTTAATTCACAGCAAACACTCAATGGCTCACAGTCATATATAATGGAATGCACGCAGGTGCACATGGAAATAGTGGTTTCACACATAAAATAAGTAAAACCTCTAGGAAAAAAATGGAGACGTGTCAGAAGAACTCAGGAGTGGGAATATTCCGATGGCCTCCTGAAGGGACAAGTGAAAATTGCTCCTTCTGCCTCCTTTCTAGGTGTCCTTTGGTCCACTTGAATCTCCTGAGAGAGCTGCAAGCTGCATCTGTGCTGAGCCCTGGCCACAGGGAGGTAGGTGGGTGTCTTGGGAGAACACAGAAAGAAAGATCCATGTCTGAGAACCACTTGGGGACTCTGGAGAAAGGAATGGAAGAGTGTGACATGTCCTGAGCAGTGCAGAGTGGGTAGAATGGTCTGGGACTGTGGGAGGGGTGGAGGCCTGAGCAGAAGAGAGAGATTGTGACAGACTTCCTGACAGCTCAGAATGGTTGCCTGGTTACCTTGTTGCCTTGCGCTGCCTAGTAGGTGGTTGGGTTGGGGGCTCAAGCCTGAGTCTGTTAGACAAGTGAGCAGATTGGGATGGAACACTTATTCTTTTGACATGTCCTTGTCCTCACATCAGCGGCATGGTTGATCTGGCTCTGCATCAGGATGGGAGATGTCTGCGGCCTTCACGGCGCATCTGCTGATGTTGATCCTCCCCCCAGAGTCAAGATGGTAGTGTACAGGAAGGAACACACCTGGATCCCCAGGCATGAACACCTGGGAAATGGGAGTCCTCACCAGTGCGCACAAGGCAGCCAGCCCTTTCCCTAGTATCCACCGGGAGCCTCCTCCTGCCAGGTGAGAAGCCAGTGCTGGGCTCAGTGGCCCCTGAGGCAGGTGGTCCTCTGCTTCATGGCATCTGTCAAAGTTCCCCTGTGCCCTTAACCGGGAATCTTTGTTGTACCCATGGTCACAGGTGTCAGCACACCCAGGAGAAGAAGCCTGGGAACTATAGTGGTTACCAGAGTGGGTGGCGTTATGCACAGAGCTGCTAGGTCTTCCAGGGGGCATGGCTATACTCTTGGTGTGTTTCTAAGACTCCTCCGCTAGGGTCTAGATTGGACTGAGGGTTTCTGCTGAGTTCTCTGAGGGTAGCCTACAGGAACACGTCCTCTCAACCATTCTCCAGCCCACAAGCCCTTCAGGGGCTGCCGTGTGTCCTAAGTGGTGTGTGTGTGTCAGGGAGGTGCATTGTGTCCCAGGAGTCCTCCCGACCTGTTCCTGCCTCCTCCTTCACGTCTTCCCTCTTCACCCCATCCGACCTCATCCTCCCATATGCCTACCTCACCAAACTCCGATGGTCCTACCATGGATAAAAGCAGGCACCCAAGCTCATACCCGCTTCCCTTTGGGAGATCCTGCAGCCTGCCCAGAAATGCATCTCAGGCCTGTCTAGGAATAAAGGCTTTATGGCCATGCTAGAGTCTTGTAACAGCCTGTTTCTTTTTTTTACTCTGCAAAGTCTGAGGGAGTGTGCCCATCACCTGCGGTTCCTTCCATCTCCTGTGCACTGCTCCTATCAAGATGAATTATTTTAATGATATCTGCTTCATTTCCCCTGCATTCCTGCAGGTGGCAGTATGGGTCCTGATGAGGAGGTGCACTGTCTTAGGAATCACAGGGAGGGTGCACTTCTCCTGAGCTCTTCTTGGGCAAGGAGACATATAGGAAGAAGCAGGATCCTTGTAACCCAAAGCCAATACCGAATGCCACAGGACTTGGCTAGCAGGACTGTTCAACTACAGCCTCCACATCCTCTCTAGATGGCCATGTTGGCCGGGGTCACTGAACCTCTCTACACAGGACCTGCAGCAGGGGCTGCATCTGTGTTTATGTGGAAAACAGCTCCTGTCTGGCTGCCCTTGTTTGTGCACAAGGCCAGTCTTGCACCCCCATAGTTTTGGTAGTGGAGTCTCTTGTACAACCAGAGCTGGCTTAGCTCACTTCTAGGACACACACACACACACACACACACACACAGGCATGCACATAGGCATATAGGCATGTACACACACACACACACACACACACACACACACACATACACACGCTACTCAGTTTCTCTTGACAGTGATTAGGATCTCAGAAACCGAAAGCCTTCCTGGCCAAATGTCCATTTTATTTAGTGAACCCCTCCCTTGCCCTCCTCAATCTCTCTTAGTACCCTCCTATTCAGTCCCCCCTCTCTATCTATCTATCTATCGATCTATCTTTGAGCTGTGCTACAGGTGGAGCTGGGGGACCCTGATCTGTCCAGAAAGGAGTGATCTCCCAGAACCCTACAAGGAATGGGAACAATATCAATGTCATATCCTGTCCTTCCCTACTCTGTCAAGTGGAAAACTAAATAAGGCACTGGTGCCAGAGTCTGGGATCTTATAAGGCTGGTAGGTAGGTGTGTGTGTGTGTGTGTCTCTGTGTGTGTGTGTCTATGGGTGTGTTGATTCTCTGTGTGTCTCCTGGAAAGGAATCAAGGATGTGAAAAGCCAGAGGCAAGTCCATAGAGACCCCAGTGTGTAGCAATTATTATGGTTTTTAGGTCAGAGGTGATCATCAGAAGGACAGAATGGCATGTAGAGAAACACTTTAGGTCTTCATCTCTGTGGCCCAAGCACAAGGTCTGCCGTTTTCCAGGGAGGCTGGGTTGAGCTAATGAAGTTCCATGAGACCTGGTGCTTGGGACCAGTTGAGTGACAACCACGTGGAAGGTAGCAGGAACCTTCCTTGGGGTTCCCCTGACAGCCTGGCACCTCTGAGCATTCAGAGCAGGCCCAATCCCGATGGAACTCCCTTTGGAGCATCAGAGTGGATGCTCTCAGTAGGCATCTAAGGATGATAATTAGAAAACAATGGCAGTGGCAAGGCTGACTCGAGGGTGCTTGGAGAGTGGTCTTCTCCTAGGGGCCATCCTAGAAGGTCTTGGCTAAATGCAGCTGGGCCCCTGGAGACACTCAGTGCTACTGGAAGGAAGGCTTCCTGTTGGAGAGTGACAAGCATTTGCCCAGTGATCATATTCTGTATTTCAATTTGTCTCCTGGGTACTGCAGCTGAAATTGTGTGGATCACAGATGGAGAGAAAGAGGTGGAGTGAGGAGGAGCTAGAGATAGACAGATAGATAGATAGATAGATAGATAGATAGACAGACAGACAGACAGACAGACAGACAGACAGACAGAGATAGGAATAGATACAGGCAGAGAAAGAGGAAGAGAGAGACAGGGAGTGACAGAGAGAGGGAGAACGAGTGTCTGTAGATGATCTGTGTTTTTATTTTAGGTGTCTTTGTTTGCAGCCTGTAGACCTGACCCGTCTTCTCTAGGGAGAAATAATTGTCTGTGCTATGGGTCTGGGCCCAAGAGAGAAAGGACAATAGAGCCTGGTGTAGTTTTTTTTTGTGAGGAGTCTGAGACTTTTGTTTGTAGTGGACTGAGAGATGCTTCAGTGGCTAAGAGCACCGTCTGCTCTTTCACAGGTCCTCAGTTCAATTGCCAGCAAACGCTTGGTGGCTGATAGTCCTCTATACTGGAATCTGACGTCCTCTTCCAACAAGCTGGTGCACACATAGATAGGGCATTCACAAATAAAATGAGTAAAGTCTTTTGGAAAAAAAGGTAGAAGTCGTAGAAGGGGTCAGGTGTGGGAATGTGCTGGGGGGGATCCTGATGGGACAAGTGAAAATTGCTCCTTCTGCCTCCTTTCTAAGTGCCTTTTGGTCCATTTGAATCTCTTGACGGAACTGCAAGCTGCAGCTGTGCTGAGCCCTGGACACGGGGAGGTATGTGGTGTCTTGGAAGGACGCAGAAAGAAAGATCCATGTCTGAGAACCACTTGGGGAAGTAAGGGAAGAGTGTGACATGTCCTGGGTGGTGCCCAGTGTGTAGGGTGCAGTGTAGGTGTGGATGGGGTGTAGGCCTGGGAAGAACAGACAGATTATGACTGGCTTCCTGGATGCTCAGAATGGTTGCCTGGTTGTCTGGCACTGCACAGTCGGTGATTAAGGTTTGAGGGTCCAGGCAGGGCCTGCTAGGCAAGTGGGCAGATTGGGACAGACCATTTTTTCTTTTGACAGTTCCCTTGTTCTCACGTCAGGGGTGTGTTTGCCTGGGTGTGCAGCAAGATTGTAGATATTTGCTGCCCCTGGGAGGCAGCAGAGGCTCTGCTGTCATTGATCCTCCCGCTATAATCCAGATGTTGGGGCACTTGAAGGCTCAGGTCTGGGTCCACAGGCATGAAGGCCTAGGAAACTGGTACCCTCAGTAGCAGGCACACAGCTGCCTGCCCCTTACCCAGCATCCTCTCTGGAACCTCATTTTTCCTCCTTCCTTCCTTTCATTCATTTAAAAAAAAGATGAATTCATATGTATTTTACATGTATAGGTGCTTTACCCATATACTTATCTATGTACAATATGTGTAAAGTCTGAAGAGGCAAGAAATGAGCATCTGATCTTGTGGCACTAGGGTTATAAATGGCTGTGAGCTACCATATGGGTAATGACACTCAAACCAGGGACCTCTGGGAGAGTAGTCAGTACTGCACATCTGTGTACACCTGTTCTCCAGAGGATACTACATCACATTCCCAGTTCTGCTGTACACTTCCTATAATCTTATCCTTTGCTGATCTTTTCCCTTGGGAAAATTGAAGGTCTTTGCAAATCTGTACAGTAGTCTCCTATTGTTGACTGGGTAGGTATTTTTTTCACATAGGACAGAATGAATATACTATTCATTATTATACTATTAGCTGAATCATTAACAGTAGAAAAGTTAAGAGATTCTGAATTCATTAATAACATTAATTTTATTACATTTAAAATGACTTATCATTAGTAGATATTTGATACTTTTTTTAACTCAGTGTATAGCACCTAGAATACCTAAACTATTTTTTAGTTCGTAGGCAGGTTTGTTAGTCATTGTTTTTATAGAGGGCTGATGTACTTTTGTAAATACAGCAGAAATAGTAAGGTATGCTAAGTTTTCTCTTACCTTTTTTTTCCCCTCTCTTTTTTTTTTACAGGGTTTCTCTGTAGCTTTGGGTGTCAAGCCCTTGGTTTGTAGATCAAGCTGTCCTTTAACTGACAGAAATCCATTAGCCACTGCCTTCAAGCGGGTTGGAATTATAGGCTGTACCACCACGCCCAGCTCTATTAGCTTTTGAAATAGGCCTGCTCTTACAATATAAAAGCTCAATTTTCTTTTTGTTTTTTGTTCCTGTTTCTTTTTTTTTTTTTTTTTGTAGAGTGGGAGGTATAGACATTTACTTAAGACAAAAAGTTTGCAAATCCTCAGGGAATTGTGTTAATGTCTTAATTTGTGGAATTGTGGCCCTTGTCTCACAATTTTATGTCATGAAAATTAATTTTTTATACATTTAAAAACAAGATTCTTAAAAGAACACATTCCTTTTTAGCTATTAGCAGTTGAATTTTTAATTTTTTTAAAGCATGCTAAGTAATTTCTTACTACCATAGCACATTATTATTATTATTATTATTATTATTATTATTATTATTATTATTATTATTGTTATTGTTAATTTTGGTTTTTCAGGACAGGGATTCTCTGTGTAGCCTTGGCTATCCAAGACTTATTTTGTAGACATGGCTGACCTCAAACTCGCAGGCCTCTGCCTCCCACATGCTGGGATTAAAGGCTTGTGCCACCACACTTGGCACTTGATATTATTTTTAAAACATTCATGAAAGTGTGTGCATATATATATATATATATATATATAAAATATATTTATTATGTAGACTTCTGTCTTGGGGGTAAATTCCAATAATTTGCAGAAAAATTCTAGTGTGCAGACACAGAATATATGTTGTTGGTTCAAAGCTTATCATCCATCTACAAATCCAAAGAAGATTAAAAAAGAGAATTAGTGATGAAAAGAAAACAAAAAATATGTAGTACTGAGCATTTGT
Source organism: Acomys percivali (assembly GCA_907169655.1). Taxonomy (NCBI): domain Eukaryota; kingdom Metazoa; phylum Chordata; class Mammalia; order Rodentia; family Muridae; genus Acomys; species Acomys percivali. The sequence continues at coordinate 12,329 of CAJRSG010011708.1, forward strand.
ACTGTGGAAAAATGGCCATAACTTCATCATAAAATAGCGAGAGTTGAAAGAGTAAGTCAAAGGTACTTTAAAAAAATTATCTCCTCACTGGGCTCTTTTCTTATTAAAAACCCCTGTCAGTTGCCTTCCACAAGATTCCATATGAGAAATTACTATCTTAAGCAGTTATGACCTGAGAAACTTCTCTCAACTTGACTCTGTGGAATTACTTGGGATTGAGAGTTGTACAAGATTCACACTTAATTGCAACGAAAAACAGGTCTAGTGGGACCAGCACGACCACAAATCTCACTGAAAATACATAGTGAAAATTAATGCTTCATTCATATAGCATTAGAAGCATATTGCACTATTGAGTTGGGCTTCATGAAAATAAAGTGTGTTACATAGGAGGAAATGGATGGGACCATAGGCAGTTTCCCTCATTTTCCTACTTTTCCTATGCAGACTTCTGGTCCCCTACTTTTTCACACTCGTATTTAGCATGAGAAAAACTGGTACTGTAATATTGTTTTCAGTGTAGAGTTGGTCAAAATTTAACTGCTCCATAAAGACTTGCACATCCATATCATAGTCACTAGTCCTAAAATCCCTATAGCATTCAAAGCCAGAAGGAATCCAGATCTTGTGCTAGTATAATCAGACTTGCCTAATTCAAGCCCTGATAATAAAACCATAGAAGCACACTGTGTGCATCAGCATGATAATTTTGTGTCACGGTAGTGTTTTCCATGGAAAGTTTAGTTGGTCTTCAACAAGGTATACCTCTGGCCCTGTGTTTTGCCAACCACACAAGTTAGCTGCCTAGCATAAGTCTACGGAGTTGTAATTCACTACATTTGTCGATTTTACCAGAGTATGTTCTAAAACCTACAGAGTGTGCAATGGTCTGATGGTTGAAGTTTGTATAGGATTCTCATTTCCATGGTCTTGGGATACAGCTCTTGTGGAATTGGAAGCATATCAATGCTCAGGGACTGTACATGTATAAAGATGAATAGAACTACATATTTAGCAAGAAGAGAGGCCAAATCCACAGATTATAAAAAGAGGCAGTTCCTCAGTCCTGTCGCTATGCAGTTGTAAAATCCTAACATGAAAATTGTTGAAAGAACTCCTGCTGACATCTCTAATTCAAGCTCAAGACTGACCCACAATTCAATCAGTCTTCCTTCCTGATACTGATGCTCATGGTCTCACATAATGTAGGAGACAGATGTATGAAGTAGAACAACTTCCAGCGTCCAATAAGACAAGTGCTTCACCAACAAATGCCTACTCTAATCAAGGGCTTAAAACTTTGTTGAAAATTGGTACCTAGTGGAAAATCCATCCTGTTGACGCTCCATCTGAGAACTTGAGTTTCTCAAACTAATGTTAAAATTCTCAGAGGCAAAGAAATCCTCCATGAAACATTAAACAGTTTACCTATATCCTCAGCTTGTTTCATCAAGTAACATATCGTGGGAGGTAGTTCCAGAGTCAGGCTAACTTCTGAGGCATTGATTATGGCTTATAAATCAACATTTCATCATCTATGACTATGTTTTAGGAGCAATTTTTATCTGTACCTGCTCTGAAAATATATCTCATATGAACTTAGGTCATTTGTGTTTGAATTATCTTACAGAATATGAACTTTTTCTAGACACATAGGAATATTAATTCATCTGTTTTAATCACATTTATACCTTGATATGTTTGAAGTTGAATATAAACCTTACAAAATTTAGTTAATTGGATCATTTCAAGTAAATACAGCTTGTTAATTTATAATATTGATGAATCACCCATTAATGAATCCATTCATAAAATACTACACATATTTAAATGACGTATACCATAATATTTCAGTAGTTTTTTGTATGGCCATTAAGATAACGTTTTAGAGGTAATTTTTGGTTTACATTTTATCAATAGAATCCCCAGAGTAAACATCCATTGTGTCCCAATAACATAGAATCACACTTAGCATTGTTAAGTGGCAGGAATATCATGTATAACTATGGATGAGGCATATTTGCCTCATCTTGGTAGCTACAGATTCTTTATGGGAGCAATATTTTAGACCAAACTCCTATAAAGGATAATGTGATGATGGAAAATATTTCACATATTCTATTACCATAAACATATTGACCAGAGAAAGATTTGTCCTCTTAAAGTCTCAATCCCATCTTCCCACAATGGATCCAAATGGCAATGCCTTTTCCCACAAAACACATACCCTTAGGTCTCACTATACTCTGTGTTTCCTCTGCTCCTCAGATATTCTCTTCCTAATGATTGTCTTGTAATTTTTCGACAGGGATCAAATTTGGGGGTTTTTTTTGTGAGATATTTTTTGTTGGCATCATGAACTGTGGAATTAATGATATGAACAACAACATCACAGCATGTAGTGAATATTAATAACAGCAATGCAGAATTAATAGAACAGAGGTGTAATATACTTATTAATAATCATGACAAATAAGGGATTAGCTTCAGATTTAAAAGTATCTATAATGTATAATCCATTAAAAGCAGAAAGACTACCAGCAACATAAACTTCATATAGAATATATCTTAAATTTTCCAGTATTCTACCATAATAAACTATATAGAACCTTATGCAACAGGCTTGTCTTAGCATAGATATTAGTACTATTATCCTGGATTAAGTCCTTACATTTTAAAACATTATTTCTTTATTTAGTTTTTACATGAATTCTTTAGCACAACTAATCAATGGCATCAGATTAAAATAGGATGAAACAGTCTTTCTTATTTTATTTTCCAAATAATTATGTAATAAAAATATAGGGAGTATGTTGTGGTAAAATTTTTCGAACTCCTACCAAGTATTAGGATTCCTGGTATGGGTTCTTTGAGATAGCTATGATTTCAATGTTGTTTAAATACCTACAAGCATTTTTCTCACTTAAAAACCATTTTTCTCAAATGAACTCTGGGATAGTAATTCTCTATCAAGTTAGACTCTTATAGGAAATCTCTATGTGCTCTAATGTTT
>CAJRSG010011712.1:0-11615 GCA_907169655.1 Acomys percivali
ATATGTTCAATTTCTTTTACTCATTAGTGTAATTTAGCTCATTTATATGACTTACATAGAATACTTGTCAAATAAAAGTTCACTGTCATCGGTGATTTCAGTTATGAGTTTTAATAACTACAGCCAGAAGTGTGAAAGGACTACACTCTTCTGTTTTTCAACCGTATAATCTCTTGGGTCTAATTTATTATGTATTGCCTTTTTAGGAGTTATTTCACACAATGTGACTTCTATCTTGGCAGTAAGTGCCAATAACTTGCAAAAATTTTCTAGTGCGCAGACACAGAATATATGTTGTTGGTTCAAAGCTTATCATCCATCTACAACTTCAAGAAGATTAAAAAAGAGAATTAGTGATGAAAAGAAAACAAAAAATATGTAGTACAGAGCATTTGTACTGTGGAAAAATGGCCATAACTTCATCATAAAATAGCCAGAGTTGAAAGAGTAAGTCAAAGGTAATTTTAAAATGTTATCTCCTCACTGGGCTCTATTCTTACTAAAAACCCCTGTCAGCTGCCTTCCACAAGATTCCATATGAGAAATTACTATCTTAAGCACTTATGACCAGAGAAACTTCTCTCAACTTGACACTGTGGAATTACTTGGGATTAAGCGTTGTACAAGATTCACACTCTAATGCAATGAAACAGTGGTTTAGAGGGACCAGCACGACCACAAATCTCACTGAAAATACAGAGTGAAAATTAATGCTTCATTCATATAGCATTAGAAGCATATTGCACTATTGAATTGGGCTTCATGAAAATAAGGTCTGTGACATAGGAGGAAATGAATGGGACCATAAGCAGTTTCCCTAATTTTCCTACTTTTCCTATGCAGACTTCTGGTCCCCTACTTTTTAACACTCGTATTTAGCATGAGAACAACTGGTACTGTAATATTGTTTTCAGTGTAGACTTGGTCAAAATTTAACTACTCCATAAAGACTTTCACATCCATATCATAGTCACTAGTCTTAAAATCCCTATAGCATTCAAAGCCAGAAGGAATCCAGATCTTGTGCTAGTATAATCAGACTTGCCTAATTCAAGCCCTGATAATAAAACCATAGAAGCACACTGTGTGCATCAGCAAGATAATTTTGTGTCAGGGTAGTGTTTTCCACGGAAAATTTAGTTGGTCTTAAACAAGGTATACCTCTGGCCCTATGTTGTGCCAACCGCACAAGTTAGCTGCCTAGCATAAGTCTACGGAGTTGTAATTCACTACCTTTGTCAATTTTAACCAGAGGATGTTCTAAAACCTACAGAGTGTGCAATGGTCTGATGGTTGAAGTTTGTATAGGATTCTCATTTCCATGGTCCTGGGATACAGCTCTTGTGGAATTGGAAGCATATCAATGCTCAGGGACTGTATATGTATAAAGATGAATAGAACTACATATTTAGCAAGAAGAGAGGCCAAAACCACATATTATAAAAAGAGGCAGTTCCTCAGTCCTGTCACTATGCAGTTGTAAAATCCTAACATGAAAATTGTTGAAAGAACTCCTGCTGACATCTCTAGTTCAAGCTCAAGATTGACCGACAATTCAATCAGCCTTCCTTCCTGATACTGATGCACATGGTCTCACATAATGTAGGAGACAGATGTATGAAGTAGAACAGCTTCCAGAGTCCAATAAGACACCTGCTTCACCAACCAATGCCTACTCTAATCAAGGGCTTAAAACTTTGTTGATAACTGGTACCTAGTGGAAAATCCATCCTGTTGAAGCTCCATCTGAGAACTTGAGTTTCTCAAACTAATGTTAAAATGCTCAGGGGCAAAGAAATCCTCCATGAGACTTTAAACAGTTTACCTATAGCCTCAGATTGTTTCATCAACTACCCTTTCATGGGAGGTAGTTCCAGAGTCAGGCTACTTTCTGAGGCATTGATTATGGCTTACAAATCAACATTTCATCATCTATGACTATGTTTGAGGAGCAATTGTTATCTGTACTTGGGTTGAACAAATATCTCATATCAACTTAGGTCATATGTGGTTGAATTATCTGACAGAATATGAACTATTTGTACACACATAGGAATATTAATTCACCTGTTTTAATCACATTTATACCTTGATATGTTTGAAGTTAAATATAAACCTTACAAAATTTAGTTAATTGGATCATTTAAAGTAATTACAGCTTGTAAATTTATAATATTGATGAATCACCCATTAATGAATCCATTCATAAAATACTACACATATTTAAATGAACTATACCATAATATTTCAGTAGTTTTTTTGTATAGACATTAAGATAACATTTTAGAAGTAATTTTTGGTTTACATTTTATCAATAGAATCACCAGAGTAAACATCCATTGTGTCCCAATTACATAGAATCACACTTAGCGTTGTTAAGAGGCAGGAACATTATGTATAACTATGGAGGAGGCATATTTGCCTCATCTTGGTAGCTACAGATTCTTTATGGGAGCAATATTTTAGACCAAACTCCTATAAAGGATAATGTGACGATGGAAAATATTTCACATACTCTATTACCATAAACATATTGACCAGAGAAAGATTTGTCCTCTTAAAGCCTTAATCCCATCTTCCCACAATGGATCCAAATGGCAATGCCTTTTCCCACAAAACACATACCCTCAGGTCTCACTATACTCCGTGTTTCGTTAGCTCCTCAGATGTTCTCTTCCTAATGATTGTCTTGTAATTTTTCGACAGGGATCAAATTTGGGTTTTTTTTGTGAGATATTTTTGTTGGCATTATGAACTGTGGAATTAATGATATGAACAACAACATCACAGCATGTAGTGAATATTAATAACAGCAATGCAGAATTAATAGAACAAAGGTGTAGTATATTTATTAATATTCATGACAAATTAGGGATTAGCTTCAGATTTAAAAGTATCTATAATGTATAATCCATGACAAGCAAAAAGACTATCAACAAAATAAACTTCATATAGAATATATCTTAAAATTTCCAGTATTCTACCATAATAAACTATATAGAACATTATGCAACAGGCTTGTCTTAGCATAGATATTAGTATTATTATCCTGGATTAAATCCTTACATTTTAAAACACTATTTCTTTATTTAGTTTTTACACAAATTCTTTAGCACAACTAATCAATCGCATCAGATTAAAATAGCATGAAGCAATCTTTCTTATTTTAATTTCAAAATAATTATGTAATAAAAATTTAGGGAGTATGTTGTGGTGAAACTTTTAAAACTCCTACCAAGTATTAGGATTCCTGGTATGGGTTCTTTGAGATAGCTATGATTTCAAGTTGTTTAAATACTTACAAGCATTTTTTCTCACATAAAAACCATTTTTCTCAAATGAACTCTGGGATACTAATTCCCTACAAATTAGACTCTTATAGGAAATCTCTATGTGCTCTAATGTTTTAGCTTGTCCTAAAGTAGTGTGCCTCCAGTTTGCATGATCTGTTGTCTTTGAAGATATGATTTCTGGGTAAAGGACATTGCATTCTTTACATTAATAAGGTATGAATGGGTATGTATTCTGTGGTGGGCTTGAAGAGTTTAGGACTCCCAAAAGTATTTCCTATATTAAACTTATAAGGTTGCTTTCTAGTATGGATTCTTTGAAGAACTTGGGGAGCGGAAGACAAGGTAAAACACTTGCCACAGTCTTTACATTTGTAATTTTTATTTCCAGTGAGGTTTCTGTAGTGAATTTGATAACTTGAGGAGTTGGTAAAGGGTTTCCCACACTCTTGATATCTGCAAAGTTTTTCTCAGGTATGGATTCTTTGATGAACTTGGAAAGGTGAGGATGAAGTAAAGAATTTCCCAGATTCACTATATTTGTAAGTTTTGTCCCCAGTATGAATTCAGTGGTGAGCTTGAAATGATGAGTACTATGTAAATGATTTACAACCCTTATAATATTTATATGATTTGTCTCAGCTATGGGTCCTTTGATGACTTTGGAGAGATGAATATTGCATAAAGGATTTCCCAAACACATTAGAGCTGTAAGGTTCTTCTCGAGAATGGATTCTTTGATGAACTTTAAGATTTGAGGACATTGTAAATTATTTCTCACATTTATTACATTTATATGGTTAGTCTCACATATGAATTTTCATGAATTTGGAGATTTGAGTACTGGGTAAATAATTTCCCACATTCATTACATTAATAAGGTTTATCTCCAGTATGGATTCTTTGATGACCTTGGAGAGTTGAAGAACGAGTATAGGATTTCCCACACTCATTACATTTGTAAGGTTTATCTCCGGTATGGATTCTTTGATGACGTTGAAGATTTGAAGAGAAAGTAAAGGATTTCCCACACTCATTACATTCATATGGTTTAGCTCTAGTATGGATTCTTTGATGACCTTGGAGAGTTAAAGAGCGAGTAAAGGATTTCCCACACTCATTACATTTGTATGGTTTATCTCCAATATGAATTCTTTGATGACCTTGGAGAGTTGAAGACTGAGTAAAGGATTTCCCACACTCATTACATTTGTAAGGTTTATCTCCAGTATGGATTCTTTGATGACATTGGAGAGTTGAAGACAGAGTAAAGGATTTCCCACACTCATTACATTTGTAAGGTTTATGTCCACTATGGATTCTTTGATGACATTGGAGAGTTGAAGAGCAAGTAAAGGATTTCCCACACTCATTACATTTGTAAGGTTTATGTCCAGTATGGATTCTTTGATGACGTTGTAGAGTTGAAGAGTAAGTCAAAGATTTCCCACACTCATTACATTTGTATGGTTTATCTCCAGTATGGATCCTTTGATGACTTCGGAGAGTTGAAGAGCGAGTGAAGGATTTCCCACACTCACTACATTTGTATGGTTTATCTCCAGTATGAATTCTTTGATGACCTTGGAGAGTTGAAGAGCAAGTAAAGGATTTCCCAAACTCATTATATTTGTAAAGTTTATCTCTGGTGTGGATTATGTAGTGAACATGAAGACTTGAGGAGTTGGTAAAGGATTTTCCACACTCACTACATTTGTAAGGATAATCTTGAGAATGAATACTTTGATGATCCTGGAGAGCAGAGGATGAGGTAAATGATTCCCCACATTCATTACATTTTTGACATTTTTGTCCAGTGTTAATGCAGTGTTGAGCCTGATGTTTTGAGGACTGTGTAAATGATTTCTTCCTCTTAGTACATTTATAAGTGTTATCTCCACTGTGGATTCTTTGATGATCTTGAAGTTTGGAGGACTTGGTAAATGATTTTCCACACTGATTACATTTATAAAATTTGTATCCCATATGTATTCTGTGTTGACCTTTAGGTTCCTTACATAATATTTTCCTATTTCTGTGCAGAATAGATTTGTATTTCAAAACTTGTTGTGAACCTTTTCCCTGCTGAGCCTCCAATTGTGAAATTATGAGCGGCACAGACTGAGTTCTCTCAGGAGTAGCCAGAGCTTCTTGATATTTTGTTTCAGAAATGAAACACATGTATTTTTCACACAAATCATTTCCATAATGACATGTTTTATGAACTTCACTATCATGTGAATATTCCCAAACTTCTTTCTATCCAGCTCTGAAAGGCCATTACAAGCAAATATTCTTGGTATTTCTTTCAGGAAAGAATCATGGGTACACTCCTTTGGGAATTGCTTCTTGGTATTGTTAGAAGACAAAACTGAAACAAATGAAAGCATCCATTATCTGATATTTCAAATGCATATTAATGTAATATAGATATATATAACATAAACTGGCATCAAACTGGGGATCATAGCAAAAGGGTACAACACATAACTACAGCAATTTTTTCCAAGGAAACAAATGTCCTGATCATAATGGATGTTAGAAGATATCTCATGAAACTATCACATATTTTGTAATATATATTAATGTCTTCATTAAGTAGTCATTGGAACAAGAAGAACACTATGATGGGCAGATCTGGGCCCAGGGGTTCTGCTCGATATATGGCACCAACCAAGGACAAAATGTGCAGTCATCATCAAACCCCTACCCAGACCTAGCCTCGGGACAGAATATTCTCCACAGTTAAGTGGAGACTGGGACTGACTTTCACATGAACTCTGGTGCCCCTTATTTTGCCATGTCCCCTAGGTGCGGAGGCCCGATGGCACTCAGAGGAAGGATAGCAGACTACCAAAAAGAAATTTGACAACCTAGCATCATATTCAAGGGGAGGAGGTCCCCATCAGTCAAAGTCATAGGGAAGGGGAATGGGGTTAAAGCGGGTGGAAAGGAGGAATGGGAGGATGCACGGGATAGAATAGCAAATGAGATGTAATATGAATGATTTTATTTTTCAATAAAAAAACAAACAACACTGGATTCCAAGATGGCGCCGATACATTAATAGTGGGTGATTTCAATACCCCACTTTCCCTCAAGGATAGGTCTTTGCTTAAAAAATTAAGCCGAGAAATAACCTCATTAACCAATCTCATGAATCAAAATGATCCAACACATATCTACAGAACTTTCCAACCAAACACAAAGGAGTATACTTTTTTCTCACACCCCATGGAACGTTCTCTAAAATTGATCACATAGTTGGTCACGAAGAAAACCTCAACAGTTACAAGAAGATTGAAATAATACCTTGTATCTTATCAGATCACCATGGTCTATGGCTGGACTTCAACAACAACAGACGTAACAAAAGCATACTAACACGTGGAAACTAAACAACTTTCTACTTAATGACACATGGGTCATGGAAGAAATTAGGGAAGAAATAAAAGACTTCCTGAAATTCAATGAAAATGAAGGAACAACATACCCAAATTTGTGGGACACATTGAAAGCAGTGCTAAAAGGAAAATTGATAGCACTAAGTGCCTTTAAAAAGAAAATGGAATCATCCCACATAGACAACTTAACAAAACATCTGGAAGGTCTAGAAAAAAAAAAGCAGAAACACCCAAGAGGAGTAGATGCCTAGAAATAATCAAACTCAGGGTTGAAATCAATAAATTAGAAACAAAGAGAACAATCCAAAGAATCAACAAAATCAAGAGCTGGTTCTTTGAGAAAATTAACAAGATAGACAAACCGTTAGCCAATCTAACTAAAAGACAGAGAAACTTTATCCAAATTAACAAAATCAGAAATGAAAAGGGAGACATAACAACAGACCCCGAAGAAATACAAAGAATCGTAAGATGCTACTTCAAAGGCATTTATGCCAGAAAATTTGAAAATTTAAAGGAAATGGACAAATTTCTTGACCGATTCCATTTACCAAAATTGAACCAAGACCAGAAAAACAAACTAAAAAGCCCTATTTTGCCTATAGAAATAGAAGCAACCATTGATATTCTCCCAACAAAAAAAAGCAAAGGGCCAGATGTTTTCAGCATAGAATTCTACCAGACATTCAAAGAGTAGCTAATACCGATACTATTCAAACTATACCAAAAGAGAGAAATGGATGGAACATTACCAAACTCCTTCTATGAGGCCACAGTCACATTGATACCTAAACCTCACAAAGACCCAACAAAAAAAGAGAATTTCAGACCAAATTTTCTTATGAACATTGATGCAAAAATACTCAACAATATACTCGCAAAGCAAATACAACAGCATATCAAAGTCATCCTTCACCATGACCAGGTAGGATTCATACCAGGCATGCTGAGATGGTTTAACATACAGAAATCCATCAATGTAATCCATCATATAAACAAACTGAAAGAGAAAAACATGATCATCTCTTTAGATGCAGAAGGAGCATTTGACAAAATCCAACACCCATTTATGTTTAAAGTTCTGGAGAGATCGGGAATACAAGGCACTTATCTAAACATAATAAAGGCTATATACAGCAAACCGACAGCCAACATTAAATTAAATGGAGAGATACTCAAGGAAATCCCTCTAAAATCGGGAACCAGACAAGGCTGCCCACTTTCCCCATATCTCTTCAATAGAGTTCTTGGAGTTCTAGCCAAAGCAATAAGACATCAAAAGGAGATCAACGGGATCCAAATGGGAAAGGAAGAAGTCAAATTATCCCTATTTGCAGATGATATGATAGTGTATATAAGTGACCCACCAAATTCCACCAAAGAACTCCTACAGCTGATAAACACCTTCAGCAAATTGGCAGGATACAAAATAAACTCAAATTAGTCAGTAGCTTTCCTGTATACAAATGACAAACAGGCAGAGGAAGAAATTAGGAAAACTACTCCCTTCACGATAGCCACAAACAATATAAAATACCTAGGAGTAACTCTAACCAGGCAAGTGAAGGACTTATTCGAAAAATCTTCAAACCTCTGAAGAAAGAAATTGAAGATGTCATCAGAAGATGGAGGGACTTACCTTGTTCATGGATAGGGAGAATCAACATAGTAAAAATGGCCATCACACCAAAAGCAACTTACAGATTCAACGCAATCCCTATCAAGATACCTACAAACTATTTTGAAGATATTGAAAGATCAATTCTCAAATTCATATGGAGAACCAAAAAACCCTGAATAGTAAAAACAATCCTATACAATAAAAGATCCTCTGGAGGAATCTCCATACCTGATCTCAAGCTTTACTATAGAGCAACAGTAATTAAAACAGCATTGTACTGGCAAAGCAATGGGCTGGTAGATCAAAGGAATCGAATCGAAGACCCAGAGATGAATCCACACACATTTGCTCACTTGATTTTTGACAAAGAAGCCAAACCTATTTAATGGAAAAATGATAGCATCTTCAACAAATGGTGCAGTTCTAACTGGATGACTACATGTAGAAAAATGCAATTAGAACCTTATTTGTCACCATGCACAAAACTCAAGTCCAAGTGGATTAAAGACCTCAACTTAAAACCAGAGACATTAATTCAGTTAGAGGAAAAAGTGGGGAAGAGCCTGGGACACATAGGCACAGGAAACAACTTCCTGAACAGTACATCAACAGCCCAGGCCTTAATGTCAACAATTAATAAATGGGAACTCATGAGACTGCGAAGCTTCTGTAAGGCTGGAGACACTGTCAAGGGAACAAAGCGACAGCCTACAGACTGGGAAAAGATCTTCACCAACTCTTCATCTGACAAAGGTTTAATATCCAAACTATATAAAGAACTCAAGAAATTAAACACCACCAAACCAAACAACTCAATTGCGAAATGGGGATTGGAACTTAACAGAGAATTCTCAACAGAGGAATATCAAATGGCCAAGAAACACTTAGAGAAATGCTCATCGTCGTTAGTCATCAGAGAAATGCAAATCAAAACGACACTGAGATTCCATCTTACACCCAACAGAATGTCTAAGATCAAAAACTCAAGCGACACCACATGCTGGCGAGGATGTGGGGATAGAGGAACACTCCTTCATTGCTGGTGGGAATGCAACCTAGTACAGCCACTATGGAAATCTATCTGGCATTTTCTCAGAAAAATGGGAATAGGGCTTATTCAAGACACAGCTATCCCACTCCTGATAATATAACCAGAAGATGCCCTACCATACAACAGGGACATATGCTCAACCATATTCATAGCTGCTTTATACTTAATAGCCAGAACATGGAATCAGCCTAAGTGTCCCTCAGAAGAAGAATAGACTAAGAAAATGTGGTACATTCACACTATGGAATACTACTCAGCAATTAAAAACAAGGAATTCCAGAAATTCATGGGCAAATGGATTGATCTAGAAATTATCATAATGATTGTGTTCACCCAGAAGCAAAAAGAGACAAAAGGTATATACTCACTTATATCAAAACACTAGTCCAAGGGATACATACCATGAAAAATTTAACTTAGAAGGAAAGTGGGTCAGAGGAGAGGTCATTCTATTGAGACTTTAATCGAGAGTAGCATGGAAGAATGGGGAAATAGTAGGACCCACACGGTCCTGGAAACCTACAAGAAGAACATTATGACAGGCAGATGCGGGTCCTGGGGTCCTCCTCAAACTAAGGCACCAGCCAAGGAGAATATAGGCAGTAAACTTCGAACCCCTACCAAGACCTAGCCGACAATCATAATATTAACCACCATTGAGTGAAGAGTGAGATCTGTCTCTCACACGAACTCTGGTGCTCCTTTTCTGACCATGTCCCTTGGATGGGGAGGCCTGACGGCTCTCAGAGGAGGGATAACAAGTTACCAAGAAGAGACTCGATATCTTAAGAGCAAATATAGGGGGAGGAGGTCTCCCTCAATCACAGACATAGTGGAGTGGAGAAGGGGGGAAGTGGGAGGGAGGGATGAATGGGAGGAAACAGGGGAAGGGCTAACAATTGAGATGTAATACGAATAAATCTTTTAAAACGTCTGTAACAGTGACTCGTGGTGCGACTCCTCCCTCATACCCGAGTGAGTGTCAAGGCCCCCTGACACGCGTCAGCAGTAAACCTTGTGCCTTTGCATCAAACAAACAAACAAAAACAAAACAAAACAAAACAAAAACAAACTTCACAAATAAAGTATTAATTGGAACAGATAATATCAAACAAAATTGTTGTAACTATCACACATGAAAAGAAACATACTCTTCACTGTGAGACTCAATTAACAATATGGACACCAATCATTATCCTAAATACATGAACAAATTAATGTCTGAAATGAGCAACTACAGAACTTATTTCAGTTTTTCCTCTGAATGCAAGATTTATCAATGATTTTAAAATCAAAGAGAATATTAATAAGAACACAAGAGAAAACATGATAAAAATTTTAGTGTATCATGAAAAATCCATGCCCAGTACATGAAAAAAAATGGTTTCAAACTTTTTAAAAATATTAAGGAATATTCACTAAGACTAATAAGATCTTTAGAAACAAACGAATTCTTAAGAAGTTAAACATCTTTATGTCACTAAAATCAAATTTGAATCCACAGTACTATATATATATATATATATATATATATATCTTTATTTTAAATTAAAATATGAAGTTCCAGACCTGACATTTGAACAGTCAAGCATAACTTAAAATAAATTTGTATTGAAGTGAACATTCATTACATTTACCATTGCTTCCTCCCTCCAGCATCACTCAGGTAACATTCTATGGCCCCTACTTTCATTTTCATGTTAAAAACATGTTTTACTTAGACTTTGCTTCTATGTCTTCATGTTTCGGTTGTGTGTGTGTGTGCAGATATATGGATATGTGTACTTACAAGTACATAAAAAGTCCTGTGTATGTGTTCTTCTTTTTTATCATTGTATATTGTTTCATATATATGAATACTATTCTTTAAAAAATCCAGACAGCAGATGAAATGTAATATAATGGGAGAAATGTGGAGTAGTTTCTCAACTAGAAGGGAACAAAAGATAAATATAAAAGAAGAAAGATTTTTGAAAATGTTTAAAAAATAGCACTCAAAGATGTTGCTACAAGGCATGCATGGTGTGTGAGTAGCAGGGACGGAGAGAGAGTGGACCAAGTGTGTAGCCAAGTTGTGGACTCTGAAACAGCATTGCTTGTATTTCCTGGATAAGAGGAGGCATCCTAGTAATTATGGGCACATCAACCAAGCTGCATATGGCTGAAACCCAGGTTCAAGAGGCACACTGTCCCAGGTTTTAGTCACCCAGTACCTTCCAGCCTACCCAAACCTGGGTTACAAAAACACA
>CAJRSG010011714.1:0-14461 GCA_907169655.1 Acomys percivali
TTGACCCACAATTCAATCAGTCTTCCTTCCTGATACTGATGCTCATGATCTCACATAATGCAGAAAACAGATGTATGAAGTAGAAGAGATTCCACAGTCCAATAAAACACGTTAATCAACAAATGCCTACTCTAATCAAGGGCTTAAAACTTTGTTGAAAATTGGTACCTAGTGGAAAATTCATCCTGTTGAAGCTCCATCTGAGAACTTGAGTTTCTCAAACTAATGTTAAAATTCTCAAGGGCAAAGAAATCCTCCATGAGACATTAAACAGTTTACCTATAGCCTCAGCTTGTTTCATCAACTACCATATCGTGGGAGGTAGTTCCAGAGTCAGGCTACCATCTGAGGCATTGATTATGGCTTACAAATCAACATTTCATCATCTATGACCATGTTTTAGGAGCAATTTTTATCTGTACTTGGGTTGAACAAATATCTCATATGAACTTAGGTCATTTGTGTTTGAATTATCTTACATAATATGAACTATTTGTACACACATAGGAATATTAATTCATCTGTTTTAATCACATTTATACCTTGATATGTTTGAAGTTAAATATAAACCTTACAAAATTTAGTTAAGTGGATCATTTAAAGTAAATACAGCTTGTTAATTTATAATATTGATGAATCCCCCATAAATGAATCCATTCATAAAATACTACACATATTTAAATGACGTATATCCATAATATTTCAGTGGTTTTTTGTATGGACATTAAGAAAATATTTTAGAGGTAATTTTTGGTTTACATTTTATCAATAGAATCCCCAGCTACAGATTCTTTATGGGAGCAATATTTTAGACCAAACTCCTATAAAGGATAATGTGACGATGGAAAATATTTCACATACTCTATTACCATAAACATATTGACCAGAGAAAGATTTGTCCTCTTAAAGCCTTAATACCATCTTCCCACAATGGATCCAAATGGCAATGCCTTTTTCCACAAAACACATACCCTCAGGTCTCACTATACTCCATGTCTCCTTTGCTCCTCAGATATTCTCTTCCTAATGATTGTCTTGTAATTTTTCGACAGGGATCAAATTTGGGTTTTTTGGTGAGATATTTTTGTTGGCATTATGAACTGTGGAATTAGTGATATGAACAACAACATCACAGCATGTAGTGAATATTAATAACAGCAATGCAGAATTAATAGAACAGATATGTAATATATTTATTAATAATCATGACAAAAAGGGATTAGCTTCAGATTTAAAAGTATCTATAATGTATAATCCAAGAAAAGCTGAAAGACTATCAACAAAATAAACTTCATATAGATTATATTTTAAACTTTACAGTATTCTACCTTAATAAACTATAAAGAACATTATGCAACAGGCTTGTATTAGCATAGATATCAGTACTATTATCCTGGATTAAATCGTTACAGTTTAAAACATTATTTCTTTATTAGTTTTTACCGGAATTCTTTAGCACAAATAATCAATGGCATCATATTAAAATAGCATGAAACAGTCTTTCTTATTGTATTTTCCAAATAATTATGTAATAAAAATATAGGGAGTATGTTGTGGTAAAACTTTTCCAACTTCTACCAAGTATTAGGATTCCTGGTATGGGTTCTTTGAGAATAGCTATGATTTCAATGTTGATGAGTACTATGTAAATGATTTACCACCCTTATTATATTTATATGATTTGTCTCTGCTATGGGTTCTTTGATGACTTTGGAGAGATGAATATTGAATAAAGGATTTCCCACACTCATTACAGCTGTAAGGTTGTTCTCAAGTATGGATTCTTTCATGAACTTTAAGATTTGAGGACATTGTAAATTATTTCTCACAGTTATTACATTTATATGGTTTGTCTCACATATGAATTATTTCATGAATTTGGAGATTTGAGTACTGGATAAATAATTTCCCACACTCATTACATTCATAAGGTTTAACTCCAGGAGGGATTCTTTGATGACATTGGAGAGTTGAAGACTGAGTAAAGGATTTCCCACTCTCATTTACATTTGTAAGTTTTATCTCCAGTATGGATTCTTTGATGACCTTGGAGAGTTGAAGATAGAGTAAAGGATTTCCCACACTCATTATATTTGTAAGGTTTATGTCCAGTATGGATTCTTTGATGACTTTGGAGAGTTGAAGACTGAGTAAAGGATTTCCCACACTCATTACATTTGTAAGGTTTATGTCCAGTATGGATTCTTTGATGACGTTGGAGAGTTGAAGACTGCGTAAAGGATTTCCCACACTCATTACATTTGTAAGGTTTATGTCCAGTATGGGTTCTTTGATGACCTTGGAGAGTTGAAGAGCAAGTAAAGGATTTCCCACACTCATTACATTTGTAAGGTTTATGTCCAGTATGGATTCTTTGATGACGTTGGAGAGTTGAAGTGTAAGTAAAGAATTTCTTACACTCATTACATTTGTAAGATTTATCTCCAGTATGGATCGTTTGATGACTTTGGAGAGTTGAAGAGCAAGTAAAGGATTTCCCACAGTCATTACATTTATAAGGTTTTTCTCCAGTGTGGATTCTTTGATGATCTTTCAGTGTTGGTGACCGTCTAAAGGATTTCTGACAGTTATTATATATATATGATTTGTCTCCCGTATGAATTCTTTGATAAACTTTGAGATTTGAGTTCTGGGTAAAAGATTGCCCATACTCATTACACTTGTAAGGTTTTTCTCCAGTGTGTATTTTTTGATGAACTTGGAGATTTGAGTACCGGGAAAAGGATTTCCCAACCTCATTATATTTGTAAAGTTTATCTCAGGTGTGGATTCTGCAGTGAACATGAAGACTTGAGGAGTTGGTAAAGGATTTCCCACACTCACTACATTTGTAAGGATATTCTTGAGAATAAATACTGTGATGATCCTGGAGGGCAGAGGATGAGGTAAATTTTTCCCCACATTCATTACATTTTTGACATTTTTGTCCAGTGTTAATGCAGTGTTGAGCTTGATGTTTTGAGGACTGTGTAAATGATTTCTTCCTCTTAGTACATTTATAAGTGTTATTTCCAC
This sequence comes from Acomys percivali, assembly GCA_907169655.1. Lineage (NCBI taxonomy): Eukaryota > Metazoa > Chordata > Mammalia > Rodentia > Muridae > Acomys > Acomys percivali. Next base: position 3,037 of record CAJRSG010011714.1, read on the forward strand.
TGTGGATTTTTTGATGAGCTTGAAGTTTTGAGGACTTGATAAATGATTTTCCACACAGATTACATTTATAAAATTTGCATCCCATATGTATTCTGTGTTGACCTTTAGGTTCCTTACATAATATTTTCCTATTTCTGTGAAGAATAGAATTCTATTTCAAAACTTGTTGTGAACCTTTTCCCTGCGGAGCCTCCAATTGTGAAATTATGAGTGGCACAGACCTAGTTCTTTCAGGAGTAGCCAGAGCTTCTTGATCTTTTGTTTCAGAAATGAAACACATGTATTTTTCACACAGATCATTTCCATAATGACATGTTTTATGAACTTCACTGTCATGTGAATATTCCGAGAATTTCTTTCTATCCAGCTCTGAAAGGCCATTACAAGCAAATATTCTTGGTATTTCTTTCAGGAAAGAATCATGGGTACACTCCTTTGGGAATTGCTTCTTGCTATGGTTAGAAGACAAAACTGAAACAAATGAAAGCATATCATTATCTAATATTTCAGATGCATATTAATGTAATATAGATATATATTACATAAACTGGCATCAAACTGGGGTTCATAGCAAAATGGTACAACACAGAACTACATCCATTTTTTCCAAGGAAACAAATGTCCTGATCATAATGGATGTTAGAAGATATCTCATGAAACTATCATATATTTTGTAATATATATTAATGTCTTCATTAAGTATTCATTGGAACAAGAAGAACACTATAATGGGCAGATCTGGGCCCAGGGGTTCTGCTCGATATATGCCACCAACCATGGACAACATGTGTAGTCATCATCAAACCCCTACCCAGACCTAGCCTCGGGACAGAATATTCTCCAGAGTTAAGTGGAGACTGGGTACTGACTTTCACATGAACTCTGGTGCCCCTTATTTGGCCATGTCCCCTAGATGTGGAGGCCCGATGGCACTCAAGGAAGGATAGCATACTACCAAAAAGAAATTTGATAAACTAGCATCATATTCAAGGGAAGGAGGTCCCCATCATTCACAGTCATAGGTAAGGGGAATGGGTTGAAAGCGGGTGGAAGGGAGGAATGGGAGGATGCACGGGATGGGATAGCAATTGAGATGTAATATAAATGATTTTATTTTCAATAAAAAAACAACGCTGCATTCCATGATGGCGCCGACCAATAAGCAACGAATCTGAGCTACTCCAAGGAGACAAGGGACATAAATGGAGCAACAGATTGCTGGACATTGAGAACTGTAGGTAAGTGGGGCCCCAAGACTGCAGACCAAACAGGGGGGCCTACGCCCCCGGGGGACAAGCAACATCCCGGAGGAGCTAAACGCACTCCGCAAACTCTGGAACGGAATCCACATGAAAACTGCAGCCTGCATATAAAGCACAGACTCGCTGTTTGGGGAGGGTATTTTCCAGAATTCCCAGCCACAGAAGTCTCAGTGAAGAGGGTGAATCAGCCCTAGGATTCCTCCTTCCACACCACCCCAAATTGCGGAGGTCACCCACCTAGGCCGATTGGAGGCACAGGCTGCAGGACCCAACAGAGACAGCTAAAGTGGGACTGAAGCTCACTCACCATCTGGGGCCCAACCTAAGACTGATTACAGCGGACTGAGCCTGTAAACAGCAGCAGTGAAAAATCAGCTTGGATTGCACACACAGACCTATCGAGAGACGTGGGTCTAGCCTAGAGTGATAGCTGAGCATCAGAGGACGGCGGGAAGATCTGATTCTGCTGGGGGGACACCCAGAGCTCTGCAACCCTATTGTTCCTACCCAACCAAGCCGCAAGGCACTGGCCCTGCACTACTTGAACGAGAGAGCCTTCCTGGGGCTCCTGGCCTGAGAAAGCCCGGCACTCTTACATTAACAGGAGACAAAACATGGGTCTTGCTTGCAGTATCTAATTTCTGACCAAGAGCAGCCTTGGTCTCTCCAGGCACATAGTTCTGGAAAAGGTTGAACACCTCTACAGGGTATAGAGACATACCTACAAGACAGCTACACCTTCAGAAGATTTGATTTACCTGGGGTCTGACTACAAAGCCACAGGAAGGACAGGCAGCAGGGATCAACCTACACAACCAGAACATTTGTGGGCGGACCTTGGTCTAGGTCCCAAAACTGCTGATCTGAATTACAGCAGTAAAGTCCAAACAGAAATCTACGTTGGCTGACTCAGCCTGGAGCCCAAAGTGCAGAGGAAAATTACCAGCAGGGAAACCGGATCACTACCTGTTCCACGGAAATACTCACTGATCCCCACAGGCAAGAGCACCTGACCTATAATCAGTCATCAATTAACCACTCTCAACCAATGACGATCACTACAAAATATCTTTCAACATCAGAACCATCAAAATGACAAGAGGAGAGCAAAAGAACGCTAACAAAAACCAAAACAGTTTGGCATCTCCGGATCCCAGCAGTCCCAATGAAAACAAACTGGAGAAACTAACAGCAATGGATAGCCAAGAAAATGACATCAAGTCGTTAGTAAAGAAGATGATAATGGAAGAAACAAATAAAATCTGTAAACAAATGCAGGAGGAGGCAAACAAGAGGGCTGAAGAGTTAAAAGAGTCATATAAAGAGGCACTTGAAGAATTTCAGAAAAATATAAATATCCAGATGAAGGAAATCATTAAAACAGTCCAAGACATGAAGATAAAAATGGAAGCTGTGATACAGAAACACACAGAAGAAAAACGCAATCAAGAGGCATCAGAGAAGAAAGCAAGCATCTCAGATGTGGCCTTATCTAACAAATTGCAGGAAATGGAAGAACAAATATCGGGACTTGAAGATACAATTGCAGTACTGGAAACAACCATCCAGCAAAATGCTAAATCTGAAAAGTTCCTGACACAGAGCATTCATGAAATAAAAGACAACATGAAAATATGAAATTTGTTAATAATAGAGATAGAGGAAAGAGAAGGCAACCGACTCCACAGTCCAGAAAATATCTTTAATTGAATAATGGAAGAAAATTTCCCCAATTTGAAGAAGGAGAATAATACGAGCATACAAGAGGGCTACAGAACACCAAATAGAATAGACTTGAAAAGAAAATTGTCCTGCCACATAATAATAACAACACAAAATATACAGAACAAGGAAAAATATTAAAAGCATCAAGAGAAAAATGCCGAGTAACATATGAAGGCAAAACAATCAGAATTACTCCTGACTTCTCAGCAGAGACCATGAAAGCCAGAAGGGCCTGGACAGGTGTTCTGCAAACCCTAGGAGAACACAGATACCACGCAAGACTATTATATCCAACAAAATTATCAATAACCATTGATGGAGAAGACAAGATATTCCATGACAAAAACAAATTCAAACAGTACCTAGCCACAAATCCGGCTTTACAGAAGTTAATAGAAGGAAAACTCCACCCCAACTGGTCAAAATACAACAAAAACTACATAGGAAATAGGTAATTACACCATTGCAAAATCAAAACCTCACAAAATCTTGATTGTTACAAATACCAAAAATGAAGGGACTTACCAATCACTGGTCATTAATATCTCTCAACGTCAGTGGTCTCAATTCTCCAATAAAAAGACACAGACTAATGAAGTGGATGCATAAACACGAACCAACATTCTTCTGCATTCAAGAAACACATCTTAACCACAAGGACTGATATAACCTTAGAGTAAAAGGTTGGGGGAAAAATTCCAAGCAAACGGTCACAAGAAACAAGCTGCGGTAGCCATTCTAATATCTAATAAAATAGACTTTCAACCAAAATTAATCAAAAGAAATGAGGATGGACACTTTGTACACGTCAAAGGTAAAGTCAACCAAGAAGACATCATGATTGTGAACATCTGTGCTCCTAATACAAGGGCTCCCTCATTTGTAAAAGAGTTATTAACAAAGCTTGCCCCACTCATCAATACCCATACAATAATAGTGGGAGTCTTCAAATCCCCACTTTCACTCAAGGATATGTCTTTGATTAAAAAATTAAGCCGAGAAATAACCTCATTAACCAATGTCATGAATATAAATGATCCAACACATATCTACAGAACTTTCCACACAAACGCAAAGGAGTATACCTTTTTCTCAGCACCCCATGGAACGTTCTCTAAAATTGATCACATAGTAGGTAACGAAGCAAACCTCAACAGATACAAGAAGATTGAAATAATACCTTGTATCTTATCAGATCACCATGGTCTAAGGCTGGACTTCAACAACAACAGAAATAACAAAAAGCATACTAACGCGTGGAAACTAAACAGCTTTCTACTTAATGACACATGGGTCATGAAAGAAATAAGGGAAGAAATAAAAGACTTCCTGAAATTCAATGAAAATGATCGAACAACATACCCAAATTTGTAGGACACATTGAAAGCAGTGCAAAGAGGAAAATTCATAGCACTAAGTGCCTTTAAAAAGAAAATGGAATCATCCCACATAAACAACTTAACAACACATCTGGAAGGTCTAGAAAAAAAAAGCAGAAACACCCAAGAGGAGTAGACGCCTAGAAATAATCAAACTCAGGGCTGAAATCAATAAATTAGAAACAAAGAGAACAATCTAAAGAATCAACAAAATCAAGAGCTGGTTCTTTGAGAAAATTAACAAGATAGACAAACCGTTAGCCAATCTAACTAAAAGACAGAGAAACACTATCCAAATTAATAAAATCAGAAATGAAAAGGGAGACATAACAACAGACCCCGAAGAAATACAAAGAATCGTAAGATGCTACTTCAAAGGCATTTATGCTACAAAATTTGAAAATTTAAAGGAAATGGATAAATTTCTCGACCGATTCCATTTACCAAAATTGAACCAAGACCAGATAAACAATTTAAAAAGCTCTATTTCGCCTATAGAAATACAAGCAACCATTGATATTCTCCCAACAAAAAAAAAGTCCAGGGCCAGATGGTTCAGCGTAGAATTCTACCAGACATTCAAAGAGTAGCTAATACCGCTACTATTCAAACTATACCTAAAGAGAGAACTGGATGGAACATTACCAAATTCCTTCAATGAGGCCACAGTCACATTGATACCTAAATCTCACAAAGACCCAACAAAAAAAGAGAATTTCAGACCAATTTTTCTTATGAACATTGATGCAAAAATACTCAACGATATACTCGCAAAGCGAATATAACAGCATATCAAAGGCATCCTTCAACATGACCAGGTAGGATTCATACGAGGCATGCAGAGATGGTTTAACATACAGAAATCCATCAATGTAATCCATCATATAAACAAACTGAAAGAGAAAAACATCCTGATCATCTCTTTAGATGCAGAAAAAGCATTTGACAAAATCCAACACCCAATTATGTTTAAAGTTCTGGAGAGATCGGAATACAAGGCACTTATCTAAACATCATAAAGGATATATACAGCAAACCAACAGCCAACATTAAATTAAATGGAGAGATACTCAAGGAAATCCCTCTAAAATCGGGGACCAGACAAGGCTGCCCACTTTCCCCATATCTCTTCAATACAGTTCTTGGTGTTCTAGCCAAAGCAATAAGACATCAAAAGGAAATCAACGGGATCCAAATGTGAAAAGAAGAAGTCAAATTATCCCTATTTGCAGATAATATGATAGTGTATATAAGTGACCCCCCAAATTCCACCAAAGAACTCTTACAGCTGATAAACACCTTCAGCAAATTGGAAGGATACAAAATAAACTCAAAATAGTCAGTAGCTTTCCTGTATACAAATGACAAACAGGCAGAGGAAGAAATTAGGACAACTACTCCCTTCACGATAGCCACAAACAATATAAAATACCTAGGAGTAACTCTAACCAGGTAAGTGAAGGACTTATTCGAAAAAAATTCAAACCTCTGAAGAAAGAAATTGAAGATGTCATCAGAAGATGGAGGGACTTACCTTGTTCATGGATAGGGAGAATCAACATAGTAAAAATGGCCATCACACCAAAAGCAACTTATAGATTCAACGCATCCCTATCAAGATACCTACAAAGTATTTTGAAGATATTGAAAGATCAATTCTAAAATTCATATGGAGAACCAAAAAACCCTGAATAGTAAAAACAATCCTATACAATAAAAGATCCTCTGGAGCAATCTCCATACCTGATCTCCAGCTGTTCTATAGAGCAACAGTAATTAAAACAGCATGGTACTGGCAAAGCAATAGGCTGGTAGATCAATGGAATCGAATCGAAGACCCAGAGATTAATCCACACACATTTGCTCACTTGATTTTTGACAAAGAAGCCAAACCTATTTAATGGAAAAATGATAGCCTCTTCAACAAATGGTGCTGGTCTAACTGGATGACTACATGTAGAAAAATGCAATTAGAACCATATTTGTCACCATGCACAAAAGTCAAGTCCAAGTGGATTAAAGACCTCAACTTAAAACCAGAGACATTAATTCAGTTATGGGAAAAAGGGGGGAAGAGCCTGGGACACATAGGCATAGGAAACAACTTCCTGAACAGTACATCAACAGCCCAGGCCTTAATGTCAACAATTAATAAATGGGACCTCATGAGGCTGCGAAACTTCTGTAAGGCTGGAGACACTGTCAAGGGAACAAAGCGACAGCCTACAGACTGGGAAAAGATCTTCACCAACTCTTCATCTGACAAAGGTTTAATATCCAAACTATATAAATAACACAAGAAATTAAACACCACCAAACCAAACAACCCAATTGCGAAATGAGGCTTGGAACTTAACAGAGAATTCTCAACAGAGGAATATCAAATGGCCAAGAAACACTTAGAGAAATGCTCATCCTCGTTAGTCATCAGAGAAATGAAAATCAAAACGACACTGAGATTCCATCTTATACCCATCAGAATGGCTAAGATAAAAAAATCAAGCGACACCACATGCTGGCGAGGATGTGGGGAGAGAGGAACACTCCTTCATTGCTGGTGGGAATGCAACCTAGTACAGCCACTATGGAAATCTATCTGGCATTTTCTCAGAAAAATGGGAATAGGGTTTCCTCAAGACACAGTTATCCCACTCCTGGGAAAATAACCAGAAGATGCCTTACCATAAAACAGGGACATATGCTCAACCATATTCATAGCTGCTTTATACATAATAACCAGAACATGGAAACATCCTAAGTGTCCCTCAGAAGAAGAATAGACTAAGAAAATGTGTTACATTCACACTATGGAATACTACTCAGCTATTAAAAACAAGGTATTCCAGAAATTTAAGGGCAAATGGATTGATCTAGAAATTATCATAATGATTGTGTTCACCCAGAAGCAAAAAGAGACAAACGGTATATACTCACTTATATCAAAACACTAGTCCAAGGGATACATACCATGGAAAATTTAACTTAGAAGGAAAGTGGGTCAGAGGAGAGGTCATCCTATTGAGACTTTAGGCGAGAGTAGCATGGAAGAATGGGGAAATAGTAGGACCCACAGGGTCCTGGAAACCTACAAGAAGAACATTATGACAGGCAGATACGGGTCCTGGGTTCCTCCTCAAACTAAGGCACTAGCCAAGGAGAATATAGGAAGTAAACTTCGAACCTCTACCAAGACCTAGACGACAAACATGATATTCTCCACCATTTAGTGGAGAGTGAGATCTGACTCTCACATGAACTCTGGTGCTCCTTTTCTGACAATGTCCCTTGGATGGGAATGCCGGACGGATTACAGATTACATTTTTATCTTGAAGAAGTTGTCCTGAAAAAAAGACTTGCAGATGAGGTGCTTTAAGCATACCGGTGACATAAGTTTTAAAGAGTTAATAATGAGAATCAAATGAGAAAAGTACTTCTGAAAATCAGCGTCAACATAGTGAAGGTTCAGAAGGTCTGACAATGAAGTATTTTTGTAAAGACAATCAACTTGTCCCACACACATTCATTTACCTGTGAAAAAGACATCTCTTCTTTCCCCTTCAGAATGGAATGTCCCAGGAAAGTTTACATTGAAATTTCACCTTCCAGATTCCACTCTGTGTTTAAATGAGCATATTTTCCCTGTCCCTGGTGAAATGGAAGAGAGCAACACAAGAGTCAAAACTACCACAATCCCTTCTTCTTGCCGTTGAAGTGATGCAGAAACCATGACCTCCTACAAGATTTTCCTTTCCTGAATTTAGGTGTTCCGTTTTCCCAGCATATTATGTTTTTCTCTCCAAACTCAGTTGAGCTGCTGCAGTAACCTGCTATATACCTAACAGAGGCAGATTGGAATTTTAAAGGATGGATAAACACAGCTGTCCGGTAAAATACCTCTTCACCTTTTCTTCTCTTTTCTCTGCCTGGGATAGCTCATTAAAAAAAATTGGCACGTATGTTTGCAGTCACGGCCAGAATCTGTGAGGTTCCCCACCTGAAAGTATTTCTTGTCCTGGGTAAGCAATGTAGTTGCCTAGAGCCAAGAGGAAAGAAGCTAATCACTGCCAGATTCACTATTGTCTCCACTGAGATATTACTTTTGGTTTCCATGTCCCAGTCTAAAAATACCATGATGTTGTTGTATTTAAGAAAGCCCCATGGTTATATTATCTCACAATTTCCCTTTTATACTGACATTGCTTTTTTGTTCCATCAGCAAAACACTAACTGCTGAAACCTAAATAAGTTACCTCTGCACCATTTCTACTGCATTTGGCTGTTACTGAAGGCAGCTGGTCTTTATGTTCTTGTAACATCTTCCTTCTTGATAGTTTATGCTAAACTGAGGATTTAAATACAATTATATCCTAGGCAACTTTACAAACCAAAATTTTATCATTCAATTTCTAAAAAGAAAATGCTGCATAAAACAGGCAGAATCATTTTGATCTATTGCAAATTTTACCCATACTGTTTCTTATTAGTCTCCAAAGAAACAACTAATAAGAACTCAAATAGTACCTCAATGTTTGGTGAGAAGTTTTCATACATTTCCTTTATTTCTCTTTTATTTTGCCAAAAAATTCCAGATTAAGCCCATATTCCATGGATGTAAGGATTCATAAATTTCAGAATTTGAATATGTAGGTCTAACCAAGAGAAAGTTTACAAACTGTATTATATATGGTTACATTAATACAACCTACATAGAAAATTGTCTTGTCTTAGTAAAAAAACATACTGCATCAAAGATTATCTAGACTTATGGCACAATAAAGGCAATTAGAAATATACTGTAAAACAGGCTTGAAGTTAAAGAAAGCTAGAATGTATTATTTCTTATGGAGTTTAGATTTGATATGGATCCAATGTGTGATAGAAAATCATTGGTTTAATAATTGGGTGGCATCTTTATATGCAATTGCCTCCAATATACTCACCATTGAGGCTGAGTGTGGTTACACATTCTTTAATTCTGGCCCTTGTGAGGCAGAGGAAGGAAGATGTCCAGGATTTTGAGAAAAGACAAATCTAGAAAGCAAGCTCCAGACTGTGGATGTACCTTTATTCTTCCTATATTATTTAAAACAGTAAATTATTAAGCCATTAGTTTTCTTTAACCAGCTAGTTCCTAAAGGACAGACACAGAAACTGTGGTTTATGTTTAATCTGCAAGCACTAGGCTGGGCAGAATGTGAGCTACTCTAATCTTAATATCCTTAAACCCAACACATAAACCAATACCTTGCCAGTGTGATAACTCCCGGGTGGATTATCTTCCCTCCATCTCTTTTTTCCCACCACCCTCCTCATGCTTCTCACCCAGAAATTCCTCCCTTCCACTTCCTGTCCTTCTGCCCAGTAGATTGGCCAAACAGCTTTTTATTGGCAGCTGTTATACCCACTCAAGGCATTCCTCCATATCAGGATGCATAGAAAGGTCGTGTAACAAAACAAACAAACAAACAACACACACACACACTTGTTTATCTCATGCATAAATTCTGGACATGGCAGATATTAAGTTCACCAATAACTGAAAAGAATTCTGAATTTGTCTCCATTGCTAAGATCCAGGGAGAACGACTGTAGCTCCTCTGGATGGAAGGATTCATCACCATATAGGACCTCCTTGAGTTTCTCCTTGAGAAACCATCTTGCCTCCATGTGGGTGATGCTACTGTCTGGTGACATCAATGAAGATTCTCATAACTGGGAATACCAGATACCAGCAGTTTGATTTTTTTAAATATTTATTTATTTTGTGTGTGTAAGTGTTCTGCCTGCATACATGTCTGTGCACCATATGTGTGTGGCAACTAACGGATGCCAGAAGGTGGTATTGGATTCCCTGAAGCGGTGGTATTGAGCCACCCCTAGGAATGTTGTCAAGGTTCACAATGGTATTTGGCAACAAAGGCAGAGTTAGACCACCATTTGCTGTAGAGACCCATTAGAGGTTCAGATGGTTGGGTTTTACCTGCACAGATATTGATCTGGACAGTTCAGAATTTGGATTTTTAACAAGTTGCTAAACGATTCTTGTCATAAGCATTGAGAATAATAATACAGGGCGGCAATAAAGACCGTATTTCAGCTAATGATAGTTGCCGAAATTTCTTGAATTGTTTCAGAAAGTGCAGCATGCAGAGCTGAAGATAGCAGCTAGACCCTGGGGTTCATAGCTGTAAGCTCATTACTCGTGAGGCTAACAGCCTGGGCTACAGCATAGAGACCCTGTGCACAGACTCCCAAGAGAAGCTAACAGCAGTAAAGCCCAGAAGTTCTGATCCATGCTCCTGCTGTGACTCCTCTTTACATGCTCGAGGAGTTTGTTGGGTTTTCTGAGCTTCCGCATCATCAGCAGTGGACGGTGCTGTGACTGTTTGCTATATGCATTAATAGGTTTGAGTTGATGTCTGTAAGATGCTTGGAAAGATGCCCTCCCACTGCCTCTTTAGCAAGTGATGGAAGTAAGTAGCCTGGTTGGTGTGCTCAGAGCTCTTGACTCTTTAAAGTTACTAACTTCTGTGGCGAGTCATTAAATCCCCCGCCTTACTTTTGATTGTCTCTGAAATGGTTGGAGTAGGATGGAGATGGGAGTTACAGTCATTAATTAGGTCGTTTCCTAATGTTAATAAAGGATAAGTATTCACTAGTATATTCTAAGAAAAGTATAACTCTTCTCTTTAAAATTTTTGGTCCTTATAGGTTACAGGTAAATTGTGGAGGAGTTTTTGATGTTTCAACATTTGATAACAGTCAAAATAATTCATTCAAATACATTCAATCATATGAATGATTGAATGAGTCTTTAGTTACACTGGTAGGATTAAAAATTTAAAATGCTGAGTACTCCATATTAAAAAGAGAGCGGAATACAAAGTCTATCCCTGGTTGTGTACAGTTCAGTGGTGGCAGTACTTAGCATGACTGAGGCTCTGGGTTTGGTCCCAGGACTGCACAAACAGCAGAGACTGTCCTGTGAGGCAGGGTTAGGAGTGGGTGCCTCTATTTCCATCAGTGTTTCCCACCCTGGCATTCCAAATCACAAATTT
>CAJRSG010011726.1:0-12572 GCA_907169655.1 Acomys percivali
GAAGGGGAAAGAAGAGATGTCTTTTTCACAGGTAAATGAATGTGTGTTGGACAAGTTGATTGTCTTTACAAAAATACTTCATTGTCAGACCTTCTGAACCTTCACAATGTTGACGCTAATTTTCAGAAGTACTTTTCTCATTTGATTCTCATTATTAACTCTTTAAAAATTATGTCTCCGGGGTGCTTAAAGCACCTCATTTGCAAGTCTTTTTTTTTTCAGGACAACTTCTACAAAAAAAATGTAATCTGTAATAATTATAAATTTTCTCATATCGAAGATAAATATAGGCACTCAATTTTTACAGTGAGTGAGAAGGGTCATTATTTAACAGTGAATAGAAGCCAATATATTATGAATATTTCATCTGAGGGCCTCTTTTGGTAGTTCTCATACTTCCTATTGATTGCAACTTTAATATCGTCCCTCATGGTGTGGTGATCATGTCGTTTGATCACTACAAGGGTCCCCACACACAGAAGTTCAGTGCTGCTGGACTATTGCTTCATTGCTGAGAAGACAGAAAAGTCTTTTTCTCAGAATATAATTTAGTTTTAAAATGCATATTAGTTATTTATAACAGAACAAGATCTATAGTTAACTTCCCTTTCCTTGTGTCAAACATAGAATTTATCCAATGACCATGAGTTGATACTGTTAATTATATTTTCAGGGTCTACTGACTTTCAAGGATGTGGCCATAAACTTTTCCAAGGAGGAGTGGGAATGTCTGGACTCTGCCCAGAGGGCTTTGTACAGAGATGTCATTCTGGACAACTACAACAACCTGGTCTCTGTGGGTGAGAATATTTTTATTCCATGCTTGGTACTTCATCTTAGGGATGTCTAAAGCTTCTACTAGCTGATATTCTGACTTGACTTCCACTGCTTAGTTTATCTCATAAGTTTTTACAGGTATTGATTACAGTCTTATATATAGCTAACTTCTTACGTCCCTTCACCTCGTGTTTTCATTTAGCCTAATAATAATTCAACCTTTCATAACTTTTGTGCTGGTAGCCAGTAGCACTTATATGTGAATCCACATCGAATCACATAGTTATCATGTTTTTACTATTATTTAACTTAAATTTTTCATTTCAATGTCATTTTAAAGAAAATTAAATACAGAATTTTAGAATATTGAGTTATGAAGAGCCTAAAATGTACTGAAAGGAATTGAGAACTAGTAAGTCATTCATGTATAGTTTCTTCTTTTCTATCTTCCCTATTTGGCACAATCCTGTGCTAGTACACAGCTACATAGAATGGTGTGTCTGTATTTCATTTTGAATTCACAGGCATTTCTGTTGCAAAAGCAGAGGTATTAACATGTCTGGAACAAAACAAAGAACCCTGGATTGATGATATATGAATGATTAATTATTTGGGGGTTTCCATTACTTATGCCTTTAAATGGATTTTATATCGTATATATTGCACTTAGTTTTTCTCTCTTTCACATTTTCCAAACTAGCAGGTCTTTCCTCCTTAACTCAATGTCATGATATCTCACTCCCTCTCTCTCTCTCTCTCTCTCTCTCTCTCTATATATATATATATATATATATATATATATATATATATATATATATCACATACACACAGAGAGAGAGAGAGAAACATAGAGAGAGATAGAAAGAGAGAGAAGAAAGAATAGAAGCAAAAATGGATTTAAACATGGAATTGGGTTTCTAATAGTAATTTCTCCCAAAGATTTGGCATAACATATGATTAATATATCCAATTTATTTTCCCCTCTCCATATATCTAGTACCACAAATGGGTTCTAGCTTGGTTGACAATTTGTACCTATTTCCCCTTCTCAAAGCAGGATTTGACTAATATGTGTCAAGAGGAATTTTTTTTCTAGTTGAATATATTTTTTCCGTTGTAAGCCTTTTGTATGTTACAATGTATCTCTCTGTTTAGGTTGGAGAAAATTTCTTTTTCAATTTTGTTAAAAATATTTTCTGTTCTTGGACCTTGTCATCTTCTTTTTTGTCTATACCTATTAAACTTATACTTAGGTTTTATCTTTTTCTCATGTCCTTGATTTGTTGGATGTTTTGGGTAAGGAACTTTTTTCAATTTAATATTTTCTTTGACAGGTATAACTATTTCTTCAATTGTGTCTTCTGTGCCTGAGATTATTTCCTCCATCACTCATATTTTGTTGGTGATGCTAACCTCTGCATTTTCTGTTCTAATTTTAAGTTTCCCAATTCCATTTTTTTCATTAGTTTGTGTTTACTTTATTTAGTCTATTTTCCTTTTCAGGTCTTGAACCATTTTATTAATGTCCTTCACCTGTCTTATCATATTTTCCTATATTTCTTGTATGGGTTTATTTATACCTTTTTGAAAGGATTCTATTGTATTCCTAAACATAGATTTAAGGCCATTTTCCTGAGTTTCAGTTGTGTTTGTATGTCCAGGGCATGTTTTATTAGGGTAGTTGGAATGTGTTGGTGCCATATTGCCATAGGTTTTGGTGCCCTTTAGCCATCTGGTTGTTCCTTGCTTTGGCTGATTGTTCCTGGATATCTCTTGGCTTTTAGAGCATTCAGGAAGAGCCATTGGTCCTATGCTGGGATCTGGATCTCCTCCAATAGCCTGTATCGTTTCACATCAGGCTGTGTCCCAGTTGGACCTATAGTCAGGTGATTGGGATAAGGGTCTGACATGTGTGGTTCTCAGATCTGGCAGGTCTCTTCATTATGGTTATTAGTACTGTGAAAAATAGGCTGGTGTGTTTCTCAGAATTCCAGGAGTATTCAGAAGGCCAGAGCATAGAACTGTTTCTTCTTGCAACTTGGATACCATTGTTTCTCTAGGGGACATGAGAGATTGCTGGCATTTTGGGGTAGGCTCCACTGAACAGCCAACTGCGTGCACTGCACTCACTGAGCTCCTGATTCTCAGACTCTATGCTTGCTGGAGGCCTCCATTTTGGAATGGTATCCTGTCTACTCCTATTGTCCAGCAGATATTAACATTAAGAAAATTAGAACTGCAGGCTAGACACTCAAACCATGTCCCTGGTTCCCAGAAAGTGTTTTTTTCTAGCTGCAGCTATGTGTTTTTGTAACCCAGGTTTGGGTAGGTAGGTACTGGGTGACTAAAACCTGGGACAGTGTGCCTCTTGAACCTGGGTATCAGCCATATGGGGCTTGGTTGATGTTCCCATAGTCCCTATGATGCCTCCTCTTATCCAGGAAATACAAGCGATGCTGTTTCAGAGTCCACAACTTGGCTAAACACTTGGTCCACTCTCTCTCCGTGCCTGCTACTCACACACCATGCATTCCTTGTAGCAACATCTTTGAGTGCTACTTTTTAAATATTTGTCAAAAATATTTCTTCGTTTATATTTATCTTTTGTTCCCTTCTAGTTGAGAAACTACTCCACATTTCTCCCATTATATTACATTTCATCTGCAGTCTGGATTTTCTAAAGAATAGTGTTCATATATATGAAACAATATACAATGATAAAAAAGAAGAACACATACACAGGACTTTTTATGTACATGTAAGTACACATATCCATATATCCGTACACACACAAACACATACACACACACACACACAACCCAAACATGAAGATATAGAAACAAATTGTACGTGAAACAAGTTTTTAACATGAGAATGAGAGTAGGGACCATAGAATGTTCCCTGAGTGATGCTTGAGGGAAGAATCAATGGTAAATGTAATGAATTTTCACTTCAATACAAATTTATTTTAAGTTATGCTTGACTATTCAAATGTCAACTCTGGAACTTCATATTTTAATTTAAAATATATGTATATATATATATATATATATATATATATATAGTACTGTGGATTAAAATTTGATTTTAGGGACATAAAGATGTTTAACTTGTTAAGAATCTGTTGGTGTCTAAAGATCTTGTTAGTCTTAGTGAAAATTACTTAATGTTTTTGAAAAGTTTGAAACTCTTTTTTTTTCATGTACAAGGCATGGAATTTACATGATACACTAAAATTTTTATCATGTTTTCTCTTGTGTTCTTATTAATATTCTCTTTGATTTTAAAATCATTGATAAATCTTGCATTCAGAGTAATAACTGAAATAAGTTCTGTAGTTGCTCATTTTGGTCATTAATTTGTTCATGAATTTAGGATAATGATTGGTGTCCATATTGTTAATTGAATGTCACAGTGAAGAGTATGTTGCCATTCTTGTGTGATAGTTGCAACAATTTTGTTTGACATTATCTGTTCTAATTAATACTTTATTTGCAGTGTTTGTTTTTGTTTTGTTTTGTTTTTGTTTGTTTGTTTGATGCAAACGCACAAGGTTTACTGCTGACGCACGTCAGGGGGCCTTGACACTCACTCGGGAGGGAGGGAGGAGGCACACCCCGAGTCACTGTTACAGACTTTTTAAAAATTTATTCGTATACATCTCGATTATTAGCCCTTCCCCTGTTTCCTCCAATTCTTCCCTCCCTCCCACTTCCCCCCTTCTCCCCTCCGCTATGTCTGGAATTGAGGGAGACCTCCTCCTCCTATATATGCTCTTAGGATATCGAGTCTTTTCTTGGTAACTTGCTATCCCTCCTCTGAGTGCCATCAGGCCTCCCCATGCAGGGGACATTGTCAGAAAAGGGGTACCAGAGTTCGTGTGAGAGTCATATCTCACTCTCCACTCAATGTTGGAGAATATCATGTTTGTTGGCTATGTCTTGGTAGGGGTTCGAAGTTTACTGCCTATATTATCCTTGGCTAGTACCTTAGTTTGAGGAGGACACCAGGACTCGCATCTGCCTGTCATAAAGTTCTTCTTGTAGGTTTCCAAGACCCAGTGGGTACTTCTATTTCCCCATTCTTCCATGCTACTCTTGCCTAAAGTCTCAATAGGATGACCTCTCCTCTGACCCACTTTCCTGGTAAGTAAATTTTTCATGGTACGTATCCCTTGGACTAGTGTTTTGATATAGGTGCATATAAATGGTTTGTCTCTTTTTGCTTCTGGGTTAACACACATTATGATAATTTCTAGATCAATCCATTTGTCCACAAATTTCTGGAATTCCTTGTTTTTAATAGCTGAGTAGTATTCCATAGTGTGAATGTACCACAGTTTCGTAGTCCATTCTTCTACAGAGGGACACTTAGGCTGTTTCCATGTTCTTCCTATTATATATAAAGCAGCTATGAACATGGTTGAGCATATGTCCCTGTTGTATGGTAGGGCATTTTCTGGGTATATTCCCAGGAGTGGGATAGCTGGGTCTTGAGGAAGCCCTATTCCCATTTTTCTGAGAAAGCGCCAGATAGATTTTCAAAGTGGTTGTACTAGGTTGAAATCCCACCCACAATGAAGGAGTGTTCCTCTCTCCCAACATCCTCACCAGCATGTGGTGTCACTTGAGTTTTTGATCTTAGCCATTCTGATGGGTGTAAGATGGAATCTCAGTGTCGTTTTGATTTGCATTTCTCTGATGACTAACGAGGACGAGAATTTCTCTAAGTGTTTCTTGACC
Organism: Acomys percivali; assembly: GCA_907169655.1. Classification (NCBI taxonomy): domain Eukaryota; kingdom Metazoa; phylum Chordata; class Mammalia; order Rodentia; family Muridae; genus Acomys; species Acomys percivali. The sequence goes on from CAJRSG010011726.1 coordinate 5,520, forward strand.
ATTTGATATTCCTCTGTTGAGAATTCTCTGTTAAGTTCCAAGCCCCATTTTGCAATTCGGTTGTTTGGTTTTGTGGTGTTTAATTTCTTGAGTTCTTTATATATTTTGGATATTAAACCTTTGTCAGATGAAGAGTTGGTGAGGATCTTTTCTGAGTCTGTAGGCTGTCACTTTGTTCCCTTGACAGTGTCTCCAGCTTTACAGAAGCTTATCAGCCTCATAGGATCCCATATATTAATTGTTGACATTAGGCCTGGGCAGTTGGTGTACTGTTCAGGAAGTTGTTTCTTTTACCTATGTGTCCCAGGCTCTACCCCAATTTTCCTCTAACTGAATTAATGTCTCTGGTTTTAAGTTGAGGTCATTAATCCACTTGGACTTGAGTTTTGTGCATGATGACAAATAAGGGTCTAATTGCATTTTTCTACAGGTAGACATCCAGTTAGACCAGCACCATTTGTTAAAGATGCTGTCGTTTTTCCATTCAATAGATTTGGCTTATTTGTCAAAAATCAAGTGAGCAAATGTGTGTGGATTCATCTCTGGGTCTTCAATTCGATTCTATTGATCTACCAGCCTATTGCTTTTGCCAGTACCATGCTGTTTTAATTACTGATGCTCTATAGTACAGCTTGAGATCAGGTTTGGAGATTCCTCCAGAGGATCTTTTATTGTAATGGATTGTTTTTGCTATTCAGGGTATTTTGTTTCTCCATATGAATTTGAGAATTGATTTTTCAATGTCTTCAAAATACTTTGTAGGTATCTTGATAGGGATTGCATTGAATCTGTAAGTTGCTTTTGGTAAGATGCCATTTTTACTATGTTGATTCTCCCTATCCATGAACAAGGTAAGTCCCTCCATCTTCTGACGTCATCTTCAATCTCTTTCTTCAGAGGTTTGAAGATTTTTCAAATAAGACCTTCACTTGCTTGGTTAGAGTTACTCCTAGATATTTTATATTGTTTGTGGCTATCGTGAAGGGAGTAGATTTCCTAATTTCTTCTTCTGCCTGTTTCTCATTTGTATACAGGAAAGCTACTGACTATTTTGAGTTTATTTTGTGTCCTTCCAATTTGCTGAAGGTGTTTATCAGCTGTAGGAGTTCGTTGGTGGAATTTGGGAGATCACTTCTATACACTATCATATCATCTGCAAATAGGGATAATTTGACTTCTTCCTTTCCCATTTGGATCCCTTGATCTACTTTTGATGTCTTATTGCTTTGGCAAGAACTTCAAGAACTATATTGAAGAGATCTAGGGAAAGTGGGCAGCCTTGTCTGGTTCCCGATTTTAAAGGGACCTCCTTGAGTATCTCTCCATTTAATTTAATGTTGGCTGTTGGTTTGCTGTATAGAGCCTTTATTATGTTTAGATAAGTGCCTTGTATTCCCGATCTCTCCAGAACTTGAAACATAAATGGGTGTTGGATTTTGTCAAATGCTTTTTCTGCATCTAAAGAGATGATCATGATGTTTTTCTCTTTCAGTTTGTTTATATGATGGATTAAATTGATGGATTTCTGTATGTTAAACCATCCCTGCATGCCTAAACTGAATCCTACCTGGTCATGGTGAAAGATGTCTTTGATATGCTGTTGTATTCGCTTTGCGAGTATTTTGTTGAGTATTTTTGCATCAATGTTCATAAGAGAAATTGGTCTGAAATTATCTTTTTTTGTTTGGTCTTTGTGAGGTTTAGGTATCAATGTGACTGTGGCCTCATAGAAGGAATTTGGTAATGTTCCATCCATTTCTCTCTTTCGGTATAGCTTGAATAGTATCAGTATTAGCTCCTCATTGAAGGTCTGGCAGAATTCTGCGCTGAAACCATCTGGCCTTGGGCTTTTCTTTGTTGGGAGACTATCAATGGTTGCTTCTATTTCTATAGGCGAAATAGGGCTATTTAATTTGTTTATCTGGTCTTGGTTCAATTTTGGTAAATGGAATCGGTCGAGAAATTTGTACATTTTATTTAAATTTTCAAATTTGTGGCATAAATGCCTTTGAAGTAGCATCTTACGATTTTTTGTATTTCTTCAGTGTCTGTTGTTAAGTCTCCCTTTTCATTTCTGATTTTGTTAATTTGGATAATGTTTCTCTGTCTTTTAGTTAGATTGGCTAACGGTTTCTCTATCTTGTTAATTTTCTCAAAGAACCAGCTCTTGATGTTGTTTATTCTTTGGATTTTTCTCTTTGTTTCTAATTTATTGATTTCAGTCCTGAGTTTGATTATTTCTAGGCATCTACTCCTCTTGGGTAGACCTTCCAGATGTGTTGTTAAGTTGTTTATGTGGGATGATTCAATTTTCTTTTTAAAGGCACTTAGTGCTATGAATTTTCCTCTTAGCACTGCTTTCAATGTGTCCCACAAATTTGGGTATGTTGTTCCATCATTTTCATTGAATTATAGAAAGTCTTTTATTTCTTTCCTTATTTCTTCCGTGACCGATGTGTCATTAAGTAGAAAGTTGTTTAGTTTCCAAGTGTTAGTATGCTTTTTGTTATTTCTGTTGTTGTTGAAGTCCAGCCTTAGACCATGGTGATCTGATAAGATACAAGGTATTATTTCAATCTTCTTGTATCTGTTGAGGTTTGCTTCATGACCAACTATGTGATCAATTTTAGAGAATGTTCCATGTGGTGCTGAGAAAAAGGTATTCTCTTTTGTGTTTGGTTTGAAAGTTCTGTAGATATGTGTTGGATCATTTTGATTCATGATATTGGTTAATGGGGCTATTTCTCGGCTTAATTTTTGAATCAAGGACTTATCCTTGAGTGAAAGTGGGGTATTGAAGTCTCCCACTATTAATGTGTGGGTATTGATGAGTGGGGCAAGCTTTGTTAATAACTCTTTTATAAATGTGGGATCCCTTGTATTAGGAGCACAGATGTTCACAACCCTGATGTCTTCTTGGTTGACTTTAACTTTGACGAGTACAAAGTGTCCATCCTCATCTCTTTTGATTAATTTTCATTGAAAGTCTATTTTATTAGATATTAGAATGGCTACCCCAGCTTGTTTCTTGTGACCATTTGCTTGGAATATTTTCTCCCAACCTTTTACTCTGAGGCAATATCTGTTCTTGTGGTTAAGATGTGTTTCTTGAATGCAGAAGAATGTTGGGTCGTGTTTATGCATCCACTACGTTAGTCTGTGTCTTTTTATTGGAGAATTGAGACCACTGACGTTGAGAGATATTAGTGATCTTTGATTGGTAAGTCCCTTCATTGTTGGTATTTGTAACAATCAAGATTTTGTGAGGTTGTAATTTTGCAATGGTGTAATTACCTATTTCCTCTGTAGTTTTGGTTGTAGTTTGAACAGTTGGGGTGGAATTTTCCTTCTATTAACTTTTGTAAAGCCGGATTTGTGGCTAGGTACTGTTTGAATTTGTTATTGTCATGGAATATCTTGTCTTCTTCATCAATGGTTATTGATAATTTTGTTGGATATAGTAGTCTTGCCTGGTCTCTGTGTTCTCTTAGGGTTTGCAGAACCCCTGTCCAGGCCCTTCTGGCTTTCATGGTCTGTGCTAAGAAGTCAGGAGTAATTCTGATAGTTTTGTCTTCATATGTTACTCTACCTTCTTCACTTGCCACTTTTAATATTTTTCCTTGTTCTGTATATTTTGTGTTGTTATTATTATGTCGAAGGAAGTTTTCTTTTCACGTCTATTCTATTTGGTGTCTGTAGGCCTCTTTTATGCTCGTATGCTTCTCCTTTTCAAATTGGGGAAATTTTCTCCTATTATTCGATTAAAGATATTTTCTGGACTGTGGAGTCGGTTGCCTTCTCTTTCCTCTGTCTCTATTATTCTCAAGTTTCATATTTTCATGTTGTCTTTTATTTCATGAATGCTATGTGTTTGGAACTTTTCAGATTTAGCATTTTGCTGGATGGTTGTTTCCAGTTCTGCAATTGTATATTCAAGTCCCGATATTTGTTCTTCCATTTCCTGAAATTTGTTAAATAAGGCCACATCTGAGATGCTTGCTTTCTTCTCTGATGCCTCTTGATTGCATTTTCTTCTGTGTGTTTCTGTATCATAGCTTCCATTTTTGTCTTCATATCTTGGACTATTTAATGATTTCCTTCATCTGGATATTTATATTTTTCTGAAATTCTTCAAGTGCTTCTTTATATGACTCTTTTAACTCTTCAGCCCTCTTGTTTGCCTCCTCCTGCATTTGTTTACAGATTTTATTTGTTTCTTTCATTATCATCTTCTTTACTAAGGACTGGAGGTCATTTTCTTGACTATCCATTGAAGTTAGGTTCTCCAGGTTGTTTTCATTGGGAATGCTGGGATCCGGAGATGCCAAACTGTTTTGGATTTTGTTAGCATTCTTTTGCTGTCCTCTTGTCATTTTGATGGCTCTGATGTTGGAAGATATTTTGTAGTGACCATCATTGGTTGAGAGGGGTTAATTGATGACTGATTATAGGTCAGGAGCTCTTGCCTGTGGGTATCAGGGAGTATTTCCGTGGAACAGGCAGGTGATCCGCTTTCCCTCCTGGTAATTTTCCTCTGCACTGTGGGCTCCAGGCTGAGTCAGCCAAAGTAGATTTCTGTTTGGACTTTACTGCTGTAAATCAAATCATCAGTTTTGGGACCTAGACTAAGGTCCGCACACAAACGTTCTGGTTGTGTAGGTTGATCCCAGCTGCCTGTCCTTCCTGTGGCTTTGTAGACAAGATTCCAGGTAAATCAGATCTTCTGGAGGTGTAGCTATCTTTTAGGTCTGTCTCTATACCCTGTAGAGGTGTTCAACCTCTTCCAGACTATATGCCTGGAGGGACCAAGGTTGCTCTTGGTCAGCAATTAGATACTGCAAGCAAGACCCATTTTTGTCTACTGATAATGTAAGAGTGCCTGGCTTTCTCGGGCCAGGAGCCCTAGGTAGGCTTTCTTGTTCAAGGAGTGCTCCATTTATGTCCCTGGTCTCCTTGGAGTAGCTCAGATACGTGGCTTATTGGTCGGTGCCATCTTGGAATTCCGCCTTGTTTGTTTTTTTATTGAAAAATAAAATCATTCATATTACATCTCAATTGCTATCCCATCCCATTCATTCTCCCATTCCTCCCTTCCACCGGCATTCACCCCATTCCCCTTCCCTATGATTGTGACTGATGGAGACCTCCTCCCCTTGAATAGGATGCTAGGTTATCAATTTTCTTTTTGGTAATCTGCTATCCTTCCTCTGAGTGCCATCAGGCCTCCACATCTAGGGGACATGGCCAAATAATGGGCACCAGAATTCATGTGAAAGTCAGTACCCAGTCTCCACTTAACTGTGGAGAATATTCTGACCCGAGGCTATGTCTGTGTAGGGGTTTGATGATGACTACACATGTGGTCCTTGGTTGGTGCCATATATATCGAGCAAAACCCCTGGGCCCAGATCTGCCCATCATAGTGTTCTTCTTGTTCCAATGAATACTTAATGAAGAAATTAATATATATTACAAAATATATGATAGTTTCATGAGGTATCTAGTAACACCCATTATTATCAGGACATTTGTTTCCTTGGAAAAAATTGCTGTAGTTCTGTGTTGTACCATTTTGCTATGATCCCCAGTTTGATGCCAGTTTATGTAATATATATTTATATTACATTAAAATGCATCTGATATCAGATAATGATATGCATTCATTTGTTTCAGTTTTGTCTTCTAACCATACCAAGAAGCAATTCCCAAAGGAGTGTACCCATGATTCTTACCTGAAAGAAATACCAAGAATATTTGCTTGTAATGGCCTTTCAGAGCTGGATAGAAAGAAGTTCTGGGAATAGTCACGTGACAGTGAAGTTCATAAAACGTGTCATTATGGAAATGATCTGTGTGAAAAATACATGTGTTCCATTTCGGAAACAAAAGTTCAAGAAGCTCTAGCTACTACTGAGAGTACTCAGTCTGTGCCATTCATAATTTCACAATTGGAGGCTCAGCAGGGAAAAAGTTCACAACAAGTTTTGAAATACAATTCTATTCTGCACAGAAATAGGAAAATATTATGTAAGGAACCTAAAGATCAACACAGAATACATATGGGATGCAAATTTTATAAATGTAATCTGTGTGGAAATCATTTACCAAGTCCTCAAAACTTCAAGATCATCAAAGAATCCACACTGGAGATAACATTTATAAATGTACTAAGAGGAAGTAATCATTTACACAGTCCTCAAAACATCAAGCTCAACACTGCATTAACACTGGACAAAAATGTCAAAAATGTAATGAATGTGGGGAATCATTTACCTCATCCTCTGCTCTCCATGATCATCACAGTATTCATTCTCAAGAATATCCTTACAAATGTAGTGAGTGTGGGAAATCCTTTACCAACTCCTCAAGTCTTCATGTTCACTACAGAATTCACACCAGAGATAAACTTTATAAATGTAATGAGTGTGGGAAATCCTTTACTCAGTCTTCAACTCTCCAAGGTCATCAAAGAATTCATACTGGAGATAAACCATACAAATGTAATGAGTGTGGGAATTTCTTTACTTGCTCTTCAACTCTACAAAATCATCAAAGGATCCATACTGGAGATAAACCTTACAAATGTAATAAATGTAAGAAATTCTTTACTTACTCTTCATCTCTCAAACGTCATCAAAGAATCCATACTGGACATAAACCTTACAAATGTAATCAGTGTGGGAAATCCTTTACTTGCTCATCAGATAGAACACACATATACATAAAATAAATATATTGTAAAAAAAAAAAGTGTCTCTACTTCACATGAACCGCAAAATAAGGAAAAGCTCTTAAGAACTGAACGTTATCATTACTAAATATCATTTAGTTTTCGTTCATGTTACAAGATTCTACATTATGCCCTGTATCTAAGTATGTGACATCTTCTGAATTAAGATCAGCCTACTGTGACTGGAGAAATAACTCATAAGTTAGAAAATGAATGTATTATTTTTGCAAAGGCACAAGTTCAAATCCCAATCACCCCAGTGATTCACCAACACTTGTAACTCTAGCTCCAGAGCCATACCCTCTTTTGTCGTGCATGAATAC
>CAJRSG010011734.1:1776-30251 GCA_907169655.1 Acomys percivali
ACACACACACACACACACACACACACACACACACACACACACACACACATACACAGTGCTATAATACTCCAGGAAAGGAGATAAATGTCCTAAATACAATCATAGTTCATGTTCAAAATCTGTTCTATACCTATCTCCAATGAAAGATGACACAATGTTATTGTTTTTACCAGGTGCTAAGAATGCTGAATTCTTGCCCATTAGAAAACAAGTTAAAAAGAAACAAAAGACATCTGTTATTTTTAGTTTCTGGCCATTAAAAATAAGGGTGCTGGATGATCCAAGATATAGGCATTGACTATTCATGATATTGGATCAACAGAACAGCAGTCATTGGAGGATGATCGACAAGCCATGGATCTGGACCCCAATACTCCAGTGACTGTGTTTCCCAGGTGAGAGGAAATCCCATGAGGAGGAAGACAGGAGATCCAACCTCAAGTTACCAGCAAAACTGGCAAAAGTAAGCCTCAGGCCACAGCATACTTCTGCCATCATGTGGGTGAATACAGTCCAGGTACCAAGCCTGGGACCCCTGATGCCAGGGACTTACTGAAACAGCCCCAGATGCTACGCCAAAGGACAGCTAGTCTCCCCAAGGAGAACAAACGGACCTGTGAGTTCACAGGATCTCCAAAATCGCAGCATCCAGCAAGCACAGTGTCTGAGCACAGTGTCTGGGCAGCTGGAACTCAATAAGCTCAGAGCAAGAAAACAAGTGGGGGGGAGGGTGGCTGGCTGTTGACTCTGAGACTTCTCCCAGTGAGAGGAGACACCAAGACTCCTGAGGAGCCAAGTTGGTCCTGAGAATCATACATCAGATGAGAACGGCAGACAATTCTCTGAGAAACACCCAAAAAATTAGAGACCATATCCAATCCTAGGAAGGCCCCTGCAGGAATATCCAGTTTCCTCTATGCACTATGCCCACCCACAAGAACTCTAGTGGGCAATAGGAACTACCAGACAACACTAGAGACAAGCAGATGACTAAGACCCAGGGTAAAACACAATCAACAAAAGCCATAGCAATATGGGATCTCCGGAACCCAGCTATCAACCAACAAAGCAGCCCTGACTAAAATCACACAATTAAAACACAAGAAAATGACATTAAATCTATGCTAATGAAGACGACAATGGCCTTGAAAGAGAAAGCTCTTAATGAACCAGAGGAAGTTACAGTCAAACATATTTAGGCTGTAAGAGAGCAAATGAATAAATCACTCAAAGAAATACAGGAAAATACAAACAGGTGAAGAAAATCAAAATGTTTCAAGACCTAAGAAGTAAATGGAAATAATAAAGAAAGCACCACGGGGGGGAAATCCAGGTGGGGGAGAACTGAGGGAGGAGAACAGGAACTACAGAGATTGGTATTGTCAACAGAGTAGAACAGATGGAGGAAATCATCCCAAGTGTAGAAGATATAACCTAAGAAATTGAGGAATCCATTAAAAATCTCAAATTCTAAGAAATCTCTAACATAAAATATCCAAGAAATGAAAAACACCATGAAAAGTAGAAATCTAAATGAATAGAAAGAGAAGAAAGAGAAGATTCCTTGGTACAAGGCCTAGAAAACATTTTCAACAAAATCATAGAAGAAAATGTCCCCAATATAAAGAAAGGGATGACTATAAGCAAACATGAGGCCTAATAAGTTTAGAACGTTCATCCTGCCCTGTGATGTGGTTGGTAATACAGAGTGATGCTCCAGTACAGAAAATTGATTTTCTCTTCCATCTTCAAATACTTTCTTGATTAGGGATGCAACCCTGTATCCACTTCTCTCTCAGTGCTGTGACCCTGAATGTATTGAACCTGTATTGTTTGAATCTGTTTCAGTCCTGTGCATATGATGACAGTCCACAGTCTTTGTGAATTTAAAAGTACCATATTACTTTAAATATGTGTACACACAAAATTTCCTACATTGAAGCCATTATTTCATGAAACATGAGTCTCAGGGGAAAAATCACTGAAAATAGATTGCCTCATCAAATTAATTAGAAACATTGCAACGTAGTCCAATATTAAAGCATAAATTAATTCTAACACATTAGATGTCATGGAAAGAGCATTACTTATTTTCAAACCAAGCATCTTTTCAGCAAATATCGCTTAATGACAGAATACTGCCACTATTAGATTTATTTTAGTAATAAATACTAGCAACCCATTTGAGTAATGTTAATATATCAGTGAAGGATAGTACTGTCCTATGAATTAATGAAGACACAGGCAGGCCTATAACCCAAATATCTGTGTACATATTTTCTTTTTTCCATATAGAATGTACTAAGATTAGGTATATTAATATATACTAAATGCTATGTAGTCTCTCTTAACATGTTAACCATGTTTATATGATGGAAACAGTTTCTCTAAGTCTTCCACCCAAAAAAGAGAGGAGAATAGCAAGGAAAAAAATAAATCATATGGAATATTTCAAAAAAATTTTGTTTGGCCAGTGGTGAATTATACTGAAACTCCTATTACAAAGAAGCCTGGTGAATGATCCATTGGCCACTGGAGGTAAATCATATGCTTTTTCACAGACCTTTACCAAAACTTCAAAGAGGCAATATGTGAGCTTTTGCCTTAAGTAAAGACAAACAAGTCAACTTTTTAATTTCAGGTGAACCGCAACATAGTTTGACGTAAGTGATATAAAATGAATAAATGACTTTGAAAACTTGTAGAGAATTACATTGGTTTGCTAGTATAAAATATTTAATCATTTGTTAAGGTTGATTAATTGATAATATACTATGGCCTATGCTTATGCCATGATTATATTTTGAAATTACTGTTGGATATAATGTAGTTTCTAAAACCATAAAATTTTAGCACCAGAATGCAAACTAAAACACACACACACACACACACACACACAATTTTATTGCCAAGGCCCTGAGCTATGAGGTAAAAACATTACCTCTTCTGGTACCTTCTTATGCTACAATATTTGTTAATACAATTTTCTGATCTATGAGTTAAGAATTTTCTCATTGGGAGGGAGCTACAGTAGGGATGTAAAACATTTAAACTGTAGAACCAGCAGGTAACTTATATTGCTAATCCCACTGCATGGGAATAGCTTGGAGTCTGGCTGAGACAAGAATGTGTAGGTATAGACAAGGCTTCGTGTTGGTCACACAATCCCTGTGACTTACTGCTAGATGACATTCTTCATATGGCATGAATGAAGATTTGTAGATGTCTTACTTCTGCTCATATAAAGAGCAGAGAACCAGCATTAGTTGTTCTGTGAATCCTCCCCAACTTATAAAATTGTAGTTTTAGAACTCTATAATGCTTATGAGAAATTATATGTTGTCAGAACAAAAGAACTGGACACTGACACTGGATCAGACCTGAAAGGATTCATTCCTCTCAGCATCCTGGATATTGATGTCCTGCATCCCTCATGTTCCAGCCCCAGAAGCCTCAGTTGCTGTTACCTAACAGAACAGGACAGCTTTGAAGAAAGCTTCTGATACCCATTGGTCCAGGATTTCAGCCTTCCTACACTGAACTCCTATTAAGTCTGGTATTTCTAAATATTTAGAAACCAGACCACAAATGCTATCCCTGGCTTGTTTAATCATTTTCCCCAGTTTTATTTGGGTATTTTCAAAGGTATGATTCACCCTAAATCAGCCTGAAGAAATATCAAGAGAACAATGCACCATTTCCCCTAAGGGGGTTTCTGTTTTCTCTCTTGGGCTACAGATACTTATTATCATTGGGAGTTGTTTGTAAGTTACTATTGGTCTTATACAGAGAGAAAGCTATATTGGACTCAGGGATGTCTCTTTTTCTTTGTCTTTCTTTCATAGGTAAAGAGCTAGGAGCTGAAAAGAAAGAAGGAGGGATATAGAAATATATAGGGATGATAAAACAAAAAACAGATTATTGAATCTACTTTTCAACTTAAGGCCTTAATTGTTACTCATAAATAAGGTTATTTTTAATTCATTGGTATAGTATTTTGTATATTGATGCAAAATGAGGTTAATTTTCATATATTGGTATATAATTCAATTTGAGATTATTCTTTACACACACACACACACACACACACACACAAACACGTGTGTGTGTGTGTGGTTATATATATATATTTCTATCCTAACAGTAGGTATTGTACCCATCCAACTCAACTATAATACAAGTTTTACTTCTAATACCTTGGAAGTTGTGTTGCAGGCTATTTAGGATAATTAATAATACAAGCTAATTATTAGTTGAGCAATTCATGGTGATGTCAATTACTGGTCTATTTTTATCAAAAGACTATATATCCTAAGTCTAATGGGTAGATATGATTCTATAGATATATAAGGGAAAATAGTTAGACGAGGTCTTCAAAAGCCTCAGACACCTAGAGAATATGGCATTTAAAGCTGTTTTTATTTATTTTTTAATTTTAAACTATTTATTTGTTTATTTATTTATTTTATTTATTTATTCAGATTACAACTCAATTGTTATCCCATCACTTGCATCCTCCCATCCCTCCCTCCCTACCACCTTCACCCTATTCCCCTCCTCTAAGATGGCAGCACCTATCATGCTCTGTATCTGATCTACACCATGGAGACCAGGGACTAGACTGGGAGCCACAGACTGAGAGAACTGTTTTTATTATTTTAAAGATTCTTTGACAATAAGACGGGTTTACTCCTGGCAACACTCAGCCACTTCAAAGAAGATGATGAACATCAAAGAAGCTCCTTATGGAGATGGCTTCAAATGTAGCAAACAAACCACTGGGCAAAATGTCTTCCTTTCTGCCATAGACACAATTCTGGCTAAAAATGGCAGTCTTGGATACAGGCAGATTCAGCATCCAAACTCTGCCAAGACAGGTTAAACAAGTGCTCAATAGTTCCTGCCTCAAAGGTGTCCATCAGTTATATTGGGCCAGAAGGCTGAAGATGATGCTCCAATGTTATAGAGGGTTTTGGGTGACTGTTGAGGCAGTAAATTGTCTGTATTTCTTCATTTTGGAAGCTGCTAACCTGCACGTCTGCCTCACTCAGGTAATTAAGTTTTATTCCTTCTCAAGTCACTGAAGGGGTTGAAGACCCCTTTAGTTTAGTCTTACAATTAAGCTTAGTTGGTTAAAGGTTAAAATGATTTTAGGTCTAGTTTTAAGTTAATAAAGATGAGATATGATAGATATGGATTTTCATTCAGAATTCTATACTCAACAAGATAGGAAATACGTTTAGTTCAAGTTTGCCAAATACAAATAGCCAAATCACTATGAATGTAACATTTACATAATTACTGATTGTTTTGTGGTTCTTCCTGCTGTATGTAATTTATTTTATTTATGTGTAATAATATAAATGTATATTTTTAAAAAGAAATAAAATAAAAAATGGAGAAAAACAGACATTTATATTACAAAGACATAATTCCTTGGTTCATGGTAGTGGTTTGAATTTTAAATGAGCCCCAGAAGTTTATATCCCAAATATTTGTTCTACTGACTGTGCCTTGGTGTTCTTTGGGACTGATGGAATCAAATGGATGATGGGTCTATGGAGAAAAAGTTTGATCATTGGTGATAATTCTATGAATACGTTATTGGCATAATAGTCTGTCCTCTGGTTCTGGCTTTCTTTCTGGTGCTGCTTCTGTCTCTCCCCTTCATCCTTGATCCTTGCCTCCATCTCTTCTTTCTGTCCTCATTATTCCCTTTCTCCCTACTTTCTCAGCCATATTGAAGAGACTATCTTGACTCTGTCACATGTTTTCTGTGTCTTCTACAGTGCTGCTTTGTCACAGGCCCAAATCAATAGAGCCAAACAAAGAAGCAGAAACTTCAGTATATTTGAGGCAAAATAAAATTTATAAATGGATTTTAAGTGCTTCTCACAGCAGTGGAAAGCTAAGTAAAAGTGTTCAAGTCCTTCCAGTAGCATCTTGTATTAACTGATATAATGTAACAGTGAATTTTTTTTCAAATAACAATATACTTAACAGACAGTTGGAGATCTACCTTCAATTACAGAATGTAGACAGGGACTTGGAATATGGAAAACAAAAATGAAATGTGAGGAAGCACAACAAAATGTTCTCTTTTTCACAAAGACAAGCACTGTCAATATACTTATTTATTCCCTGGAACTATGTAAGGAACAATATGCTATTTGATTTTAATAATGTTTTAGTGGAGACATAGCTGTATGGTAATTTTACTAATGAATTTTTTCTGAAATTTTAATCTAACGTGAGCTAATGACAGATTTGTAGCATGCTAACTCATACTAAACTGAAAGGCTCTGGAGCAAGAGCAAAGCAAAGGTGTGGCAAAAACAGAAGCAAACAAAGCATCTCATGAAGATCTCAGACCTCTGAAACAACAAGCACAAGCATTTCCAGTGTTGACAAAATAAGAGATAAGCCAATCTTAATTACAGTTCTTAATCTTGCATAAATTTTGGCCAAAGCTGGTGGTTACTAACAAGATTAGTACACATGTAGGGGGGAATTTTCTCTTAACTTAGAGATATTTATTTATCTATGCAGTGATTGTTTTTATTTAGTCCTAAACATAAGAAAATCTTTACTATCAATCACACACAGAAGATACCCTTTGCAACACAGCTATTAAATGGAGAAATGTACAATTTCCACTTCATCTATCAGGCCTACTGATATATTTTCATCTATGGCATCAATCACTATAGGAGCTTAAGTACTTGAAAACGGGAACCCATGGGGCTCAGGCACTGCCATGAGGGCTCAGCTGTTCTGTGAATGCCTTGAAAAGTGAGACATCTGATAGACCTAAAAATACAGCTTATACTCAATCTAAGCCACTGACCATGTGGTGTCCCTGGTGTCAGGCATCACACAGAGGATTTGAATATCTTAGGCACATTCTAAAGACGAAAATAAAAATGGTAGCTGAAATTCTCACTAGTATTTTCCACAATGTGAACAAAACCAGGCATCCTTTGCCACTAGATTAACTTTGAGCAACATCTGTAGGATGCTGGGAGATGTGTGCACTCCAGGAGAACTGCCAATGTCACAGACAAAAGGTTTCAGCATAATTATAGAGTCTCAACGGGGGAGAAAGCAGCATACTAACTCACTGGAGAAATGCAAATGATCTTCAGGACACTGTTAATGTGCATCAAACATTGGGAAGCAACCAACTGTGAACAAATAACCAATAAATCACCCAGGAAATTAGGAAGCCAAGTTGCATGTATCTACTTCTAAACATTTCCCACAAGCACCTTCACATCTGGAACTATCATGGAAAGCTTATACGTTGTGGGCTTTGTTCTGCTCAGGAAGAAAAACATTAATTACATAAATTCATAACCATTTGTTCTTATGTACCATCAAGAATTTCACAGTATCTGTACTGAACAACAAAGAAAAATTGGTGTCTCTCCTGGAGTCCTTGTATCTTAGTGATAGTTAATTAATGTTAAATCTTCCTTAATAACTGTTGAGAATATATGTGACACTGTGTCAGGAGACACTATTTCTCAGCCACATGGTTAGCTAACAGCTTCCTATCTCTGGTCAGACTCAGTTCAGGAATTAGCTTATGGATAAAGGGGAGGAGAAAGGCTAAAAGGTTTCAGTTTGTAATAAAAGGAAGTGGAACTGCTGGGAATAGGATTCATTCCAGCAGAGATTATGTGCAATTTGTAAAATATAACAAGATAGCAAACCCTTCATTATTATTGTACAAAGAATCAGCCACTGATCCTAATGCAAGTTTGGATTTCAGAGAGTCACAGCCCTATACAACAGCTGATAAAATTACTGGGTACTGTCTCTGTTACCTAGGGGATTTCAGACTGAGAATGTAAATTCATAAATCTGGGGAGGGCCTTGTATTTGTTCATATTTTGTGTTCTTATTTCCAACTTTAAGAACTATGATTTGATGGCTAAGATCAATAACTCAACTGACACCACATGCTGGCGAGGATGTGGAGAGAGAGGAACACTCCTTTGCTGGTGGGAATGCAAACTAGTACAACTGCTTTGGAAAGCTATCTGGCGCTTTCTCAGAAAAATGGGAATAGGGCTTCCTCAAGACCCAGCTATTCCACTCCTTGGAATATACCCAGAAGATGAACTACCACACAACAGGGACATATGCTCAACCATGTTCATAGCTGTCTTATTCATCATAATAGCCAGAACATGGAAACAGCCTACGTGTCCCTCAGTAGAAGAATGGATAAAGAAACTGGTATATTTACACTATGGAATACTACTCAGCTATTAAAAACAAGGAATTCCCGAAATTTGTGGACAAATGGATTGAACTAGAAATTATCATAATGAGTGAGTTCACCCAGAAGCAAAAAGAGTCAAATGGTATATACTCACTTATATCAAGACACTAGTCCGGGGGTACACCCCCATGAAAAACTTTACCTACCAGGGAAGTGTGTCAGAGGGGAGGACATCCTACTGAGACTTTAGGTGTGAGAAGCCTGGGAGAATGAGGAAATAGAAGGATCCAGAGGGTCCTGGAAAACTACAGGCGGGTCTGGGCCTTGGGGTCTTCCTCAAACTATGGCACCAGCCAAGGAAAATATAGGCAGTAAACTTCGAACCCCTACCCAGTCTAGCCTATGGACAGGAAATTCTCCACCGTTAAGTGGAGAAGGAGATCTGACTTTCACACAAACTCTAGTGCCTCATATTGGACCATGTCCCTTGGATGGGGAGGCCTGGTGGCACCAAGAAGAGACTTGATACCCTATGAGCATATACAAGGGGAGGAGGTCCCCCTCAATCACAGACATAGGGGAAGGGAGTACAGGGTGAAGCGGGAGGGAGGAAAGAATGGGAGGATACAAGGGATGGGCTAACAATTGAGATGTAATATGAATAAATTAATAAAAAAATTTTAAAAAGAACTATGATTTAATTCCTGTCTGCAATCATAACAAATTATCATTAATTGTAACAGGGGTTGATTCTCTCCCATATGCAATGTGATCAACATGTGGGTTCCCTAACAATGGGAGTAGGGGCTATCCCTGACTGTTGACTGCCACTTGATCCCTTCCCCCTAGCTGGTCTGCCTGTTAGGTTCCAATGGGAAAGGATGTGCTTAGTCCTAGTGTGCTTGAGGTATCTGGCTATGTTTTGCGGGGAGAGGGGATGAGGGAAAGACTGGGAAGAGAGGAGGGAGGGGTCTGGGATCAAGCGGTAAAGAAATTAAATTAATAAATAAGTAAAAAATATGATTTGAGAATTAACCTGCACGCATATAATAGATTTGTTTAATTCAGCCCCTATCTCCTCTTCTCCAGTTCCTACCATACTATGTATTCACACATCCTCCCAATTTCATGTAGTATATTATAAGCACACTAAGTCCACTTACTGCTACCAGTATGTGCGTGGGTATAAGACCATCTACTGGAACAAAGGTAGACTACCGAAGGTTGCATCTCTGGCAAACAACTCTTCACATAGCAGTAACCATCATTGCCAATAGCTCCTCATCTAGGGGTGGGACTTCAGGAGCCTCCACCGTCCATGCTCGGATTTTGACTGAATAGATCTTGTACAGGACTTGTGCCTGCACTCACAGCTGCCGTGAGTTTCTCTGTGTCATGGCTTTGTCAGGTTTTGCTGCAGATGTCTATTACTACTGTTTTGCAGTCTTTGCACTCCCTCTGTAAGGATAATCCCTAAATATTTGGGGCAAGGATGTGATACAAATGTCATACATAGAGCTGCAGAATCTCCTGTCTCTCACTATCTGCAAGGTGAGCTGGTGTAGTAATAACTTACAGAAAGAAGTTTCTCTGATGAGATATCCATATCTCACTGGAACCATCTAAGTAGTCTCAAGCTTCTCCTATACACTTGGAGATGATGACAGAGTATGTTTAAGACAGGAAAAGAATAAAGCAAGCCATACATGACATGTTGGGGAAGTTAGAAAACAGGATGGCTCCTAGAACACTGGCCTACTTGTTACTAAACATGCTCCTATCAGTCTTCAAAACTATTGGCTCTGCTTTACTGAGCTGTGCACCTTTACCTTCTCTTGAAGCTTAGTATCTTGACTTTTTCCAAGAAGGGCCACTGAGGATGGGTGAGTTGGACATCATCTGTAACAGTTTCAGAACCCTGGAATCTAGGTGCTTTACATGTGAGAGAAAACGGACACAGGAAGTATCTCATTGTGAATGCAAAGAAAAGCTGCATCTCACAGTAACTCAACTGCTAATCACTCCTGCTAGCCACTCCTGTTCCTAGTTCAAACATTCCTCATTATCCATTAATGTCCATTGCTAAACTGTTAACTGAGAAAATGAAGGTGAAATAATATATTAAATTTAATTTTCTAAAGGCACAATCTAACATGTAGAGTCAAAGTAAATATTCCAGAATACTGAGGAATTATTACTAAAAAATTTTGAAATGAGGAAATGACAAAACATCAAAGTAAGTAAACATCTCATTTTACTGTTTGTTGATCTACACAATATAAATGAAACTCTGGCATTCTAGCTCTCTGAAGACTGCTGGAGAACTCATCCCAGGTCTGACACATAAAGAGTAGGGATCATTGTGAAAATCGTAGGAAAATTTTTTCCTTTTAAATAAAGGTTTTTTCAGTGTTTGTGTCTTCCTGTATGTCTCTCTCTATGTCTCTGTCTCTTTTACTTTGTTCCTCTCTCTCTCTCTCTCTATATATATATATATATAGAGAGAGAGAGAGAGAGAGAGATTTGGGCTAAGATTTTAGATTTGAAGAAAGCCTTTGCCAGAAAAAAAAAAAACAAAAACCTCTGTCATAATAACATAATATCCTTCATATAAAAATGGAAACATATTGGCCGGTGGTGGCACCTCCCTTAAACAGCAGTACTTGCCACTGACACCCTGCATCCTTCATGTTCCAGCCCCAAGAGCTTCAGTTGCTATTCCTCAGCAGAACAGGGCAGCTACCAAGATACCTTCAAAGAAAGCTTCCATTCTCAATTGGTCCAGCACTTCAGACTGTCACACACAGAAATTTTATTAAGCCTAGAATTTATTAACATTTAGAAACTAGACCACAAATCCTATTCCTACCTTGATTAGCCATTTTCCCCAATTTTATTTTGGCCCCTACAAAGGTATTATTCAGCCCAAATAAGCTGGAGAATGACATCTCATTTCCCTTAAGGAGGGTTTGGGTAGGTTTTTTGGTTGTTTTCTTGGGCTATACATGTTTATTTTCATTGGGAGTTGGTTATAAGTTACTATTGGTCTTATCCAGAGAGAAAATGAGGTTGGACTCAGGGATGTCTCTCTTTCTTTCTTAGGTTTGGAGTTAGGGACTGAAAAGAAAGAATGGGAAATATAGAAATATATATGAATAATAGGACAAAAAGTAAAATATTGAGTCAACTCCTTAACTTAAGACCTTATCTGTGTTAACAAGGTTATTTTTAATTCATTGGTATAGAAATTTGTATAGGCACAAACTATGTTTAATTTTGATATGTTGGTACAGAACTCAAATTTAAGATTATTCTTCACGCGCGCGCGCGCGCACACACACACACACACACACACACACACACACACACACACATATATATATATATTAATATGAGGTATTGTAACCATACCACTCATGTAGAATAGAAGGTTTGCCTCCAATATCTTGTAAGTATGATTGCAAGCAGTTTAAGATAAGTAAATTAGACAAGTTAATTACCAATTGATCAATTCATGGTCATGTCAATTACTAGTCTATTTATATCACAAGAATATCATCCTGTGTGTAACAGATAGGTATGATTCTATAGACAAATGAGGTAAAATATTTAGATAAGGTCTTTAAAAATATCAGAGTCCTACAGAATATGGCATTTAAAGATGTTTTTACTGTTTTAAGGATTCTTTAACAATAAGACAGGTTAACTCCTGGAAACACCTAGCCTACTTCAAAGAAGATGATGAACATCAAAGAACCTCCTCATGGAGATGGTTTCAAATGTGGCAGACAAGCCACTAGGCAAAATGTCCTCATTTCAACCACTAACATAATTCTGCCTAAAAGTAGGCAAGCTTGGATGCAGGTAGAGTCAACAGCAAAACTCTGCCAAGACAGGGTAAGCAAGTCCTCAATAGTTCCTGCCTCACA
Organism: Acomys percivali; assembly: GCA_907169655.1. Classification (NCBI taxonomy): domain Eukaryota; kingdom Metazoa; phylum Chordata; class Mammalia; order Rodentia; family Muridae; genus Acomys; species Acomys percivali. The sequence goes on from CAJRSG010011734.1 coordinate 13,936, forward strand.
AATATGTCTGTCAGATATGTTGGGCCAGAAGGCTGAAGATGAATCTCTAACGTTAGAATTACGGGTGAATGTTCAGGGACCAAACTGTCTCTGTTATCATTTTCAATTTGGAAGCTGCTTACCTACACTTCCAGTTTACTCCCGTAATTAATTTTATTCCTTCTCAAGTCTCTTGGGGTGTTGAAGACCAAATAAGTTAGTTTCACAATTAAACTTACTAGTTTAGGGATTAAGATGTTTTCAGGTCTAGATAGATGTTTTGAGTTGATAGAGATGAGATATGATAGATATTGATTTACATTCAGAATTTTAGACTCACCAAGATAGGAAAATGTTTTCTTCAAGGTTGTCAAATACAAATAGCCAAGACACTATGAATGTAACATTAATATAATTCTTGCTGTTTCTTGGTGCTTCTTGCTCTATGTAGTTTACTTTATATATGTATAATAATATAAAAATTTGATAAAATTTTAAGAAAATAATAATAAAGGCATAAACAAGAAAAAAAACTGTACTTGGGAGGCAGTGGCAGGATGTTCTCTGAGTTTGAGTCTAGTGTGGTCTATAGAGTCAGTCCAGGAATATGCAGAGAAATACTGTTTCAAAACACACACACACACACACACACACACACACACACACACACACACAAGAAACAAAACAACAAAAGAACAGAAACATATACAGAAGTATATATCTAAGATGTTCTGAAAGTCTCTGTGCAAAGGGGTTTGGCTTCTGTCTTAGGTGCCTGGGCAGTTTAATCTCACTCTGAAGCCTGTTCCACACATCACTGCCCATCAGCTATGATTTTTATAGCCCTTATAATGTAGCTCTAACCACCAACTATCCATTGTCCAAACATTTCTAACTTGCCTTCATTAAGCAAAAGCTAGGCCTCCTCTGTGACACAGTGATATTTTCAGTGATATAATTTTAAATATTCATTTCAAATATCCACTGTAATCTAAATGCTTGTAATGTCTCAAATTCACATATTGCAATCATATAATGCAAATTGATTATATTTGGCAGTAGGGTATTTTAGGAGATGTTTCTGTCAAGAAGAAAAAGAATTCATGAAAAGAACAAAACATCTTGTACTGGGTCCCCAGATAGCTGTCTTCCCACTACCATTGTATGAATATGCAGCAGAAATTCTCCATCTAGAAACCAAGAAATAGACAACCAATAGACACTAAATCTTTCAGGATCTTGTACTGGATTCTCTGTCTTCCAGTTCAGGCAGAGAAATATATTTATTGTTTATGGTCTACTCTGTCAATAGTACATTTTATAGCAATCGAAATGGACTAGTACAGCATTATTACTCTGTCATTTCAAGAAAACCATCTTAAGCTTTGGCAGAAGCCAAATTCAGGCAATATCAGAATATACTTGTAAAACTTGATTTATTCACCTGGGACTAAGAATCTTGAAACTAGGAAATAGCCTGCCTTTACCTTCTACCACCAATGGATACAGTTCCTCTCCCCACATCATACTTTCAATCTATTTATTGCATTGCATTTTAAATGGGTTTAGTACATTTACAAGATACAACATGATGTTTACATAAAAATATAGAAAGCAAAAAAGATTATAATAGCAAAGTGGATTAATATATCCATCTTCATTCTTATTTGTTGTTTTGTTGCAATAGAAAGAACAGCTAAGATCAACTCTTTAACATTGACCTCAAGTATGATAAAATAATTTAGTTGTCCCCCTTTCCTTCTATCTACTGCCATTCTATATTCTTACAGGGAAGAAAACAGTAGATAATAATGTAACTGACATGTGGAATATCATTTTAGGTGTATTGGGAAAAAAACTTATGGTGATTAGAGAAAAATTGAAAAGATTAAATTTCTGTGATTCTGCTTAACTTTCCTGTCTAAAGTAATGTACGTCAGAGAATAATATTTTGTTTAAGTAAAAGGTCAGGGCGGTAACCAATCTCATTGGTATTAGCTTGTGATGTTGGGCTTGGTCATGGGAACCTTTGGCCAATGACTCAAAAAGATGTAACTCATAAATGGTAGTGGGAATTTTACATGGTAGCATATGATGTATGCTTGTGACATTGTCTGCCTGTTATAAGGTAACTCCATTTAAACCTGTTTTGTATATTTTTGAAACTTCTAGAATATAAGTTCCAGATGTCCTTTCAAATGGCCTTTAGTGATTATTATCCTCTCACATTCGCTCTTCTACCTTGCCATCCCAGCTGCTTCCCATTTAGTTCTTCTGTTCTAATTTCCACTTTGTCCTTTCACAACACTGTATTTCATCTCACCTTCCCTGGAAAATCCCCTTCTTTTCTTGGTTCCTTCTATGCTACTTAACCTCTGTGGGTAAAACCAACAGCCATGTGAAAGAGAAAACATGCAATATTTCTCTTTCTGGGTTGAGGTTACCTCAGAGAGAAATACTGTTTGTAGCTACATCCAATTCTTTGAAATTTTCAGGATTTTATTTTTTAATGGCTGCATAACATCCCATTGTGGAATGTATCACATTCTCTCCATCCATTTATCAGCTGGTAGACATCTAGCCTGTTTTAAATTTCTGGCTACTATGAAGAGAACAGCAATGAGCATTTACTGGCAAGTATTTTGGTAGTAAGATATACCTACATGTTCTTTGAATATATTCCCAAAAGCAAGGCTTTATTGCTGAAGAAGATGTCACTTTCTTATGTCACTGAACATGGCAAAATTGCACTGATGTTCAAGTAGATGTTTTACTCTAGTAAAGCACTCAGGGTGAAGGAAGATACTATATACATTACCAGAGCAGAAAAGTCATCATCAATCTCACCTAGCTACAAACTCAGCAAACTGCAAGTGACCTACCTGGAAGAAACAGCGGTGAAATAGTGACAGAAACTGTATGGGCGTAACCAGCCATATCTTGATTGTACTTATGGCCTTTTCCCTTTGATGGAACCCACACTTGACCCTCATTATCATGACAAAATCCTAAGAATACTTCTTAGCCCCTACTGGAAAACCTACTATTATTTTACTTAATAAACATAGCAACAAAATAATCTCTAATGACATATTGCTGTACCTATAGATTACTGCATAGCTCATCAGAAGCTTCTTCTTTCAGTAAATGGAAATTCACACGAAAATTCACAACTCAAAAATGTGCAGTGAGAGACCTTCAATCATTCAGTCTAAAATGGGATCTCTATACTATCAGATGTGTGAGCCTCAAGGCTCAGGAAAATATGCAGAGAGTGGATAGAAAGATTCTAAGAGCCATCAAGTAGGAAACAATAAGAAACTAGCCTCTTCCTTGTAGGACTGATCCACAATGAACTCACAGAGACTACGAAAGCATGCACAAATCAAGCCCGACAAATCCCTAGGTGAATACATTGGCACAGAGTCCAACCCACAAAAATGTATTTGTAATTGATACCTGCTGGGAAAGAAAATATCAGTTTTTTCCCCCAGTGTTGTGACATCTTGCATATCAACCACATTCCATGGCAGGTCTCTGGCTTAAGTATAGTTGAGCAACAGATAATAGACTCTATGCTTTATTTTCTTTGCATATGTGCTCTTTAATTGGTTTGGTGATTTTTGGACATTTTGTTTTGATTTGCGTTTGGGGGTTGGGTGCATAGGGTTCTTTTGAGAGACAGAGAAGATGGACAGTAATTTTCAAGGACAAAGAGGAAAGGAAGATCTGGGAGGGCTCGGGGAGAAGAAGTATAAAAATATACCATATGAAAAATATTAAGGTAATACAAAATAATGATTAAAAGGCAAGACGATACAGATGTGTCACAATGATAAAATTTAGGCTTAGCAAATCCAAGAGTCTGGGTTTGAGAGCCTCCACAAAATAAAATACTCAGTTGCAGATGAAAACTATACTTACAGAATAAAATATTTCACAAATCAACTAATCTTCTCACTGCCATGTCATGTCCCTAACAGAAATAATTTATTGCAAGTATATTGCAACCTGCAATTCAAGAGATTTTCCTGAAGAAATACAAAAATTACTGTAGTTATTTCTATAAGGATAGCCATGTATATATGGAATTTCTTGTCGCGCATATATAACATATGTGAATTACCTAGATTTATTTAAATATTGTTTTATTTTAAGAATCTATAAAAGCATTTACAAGCCAAGTTGTTTGTTTGTTTGTCCAGGACTATAAATACATGTAATAATCTAGTTAAATTTTTGTTAATGATATTTTAATGGTGGATTTTGCCTAACAAACACAAGAGGCATAGTTGTCAATGGCATTGGTAAAATTGGGAATTATTATTTTTATATTATGGTAGCCATTCTTAACTTGTATAGCTAATTCTAATTTTCTTTTCTTACAAATAATTCTTTATTGCAGGTTTTGGCATATATAGCACAGTTCTATACCTACTCTCCAAATTACAACAGTGTTTTGTGTCTGGTGACAAGAACAGGTCCATTCCAAATATATTTGGTTGTGTGCTTTAGTTATCAAGGATTTTATGTCTCAACACTATCTACATGACTGTAAGTGGCCATCCCTAATTTTTAATATGCTTTTTACTTAACATAATACCTTTTCTCCTTCCAGTTATAATTGGTCTCTTGAGATGGCACTTGATAATCTCATGGGCCTTTAGTGTCTTCACCTCAAAAAATAGAGAACAGAAACTATAAATAATTTCAGGTCTATTTTCAACTATAAACATCTTATTTTTGCTCTTGTGTCTGTGTGCCTCTAAGTACATTTATAAGCTCTGAGAGGACCACTTTATCTTCACTCCTTGTTGACTTCACTATCACTGCCCGTCTGTTTTCATCACTGACTAAAATCCATAGCTTCTGCCGTATCACTGTAGAGCCAGATACTTAAAGATTTTTGCTTTCCAGGATACTGTATTATTTGACAACTGATGTCAGCCGACCTGCACATGTGTAAAGACAATGGGTAGGTTTCTGAACTTCTGAAGACATTAGGACCTAACCTCAGTAAAGAATGGAGTAATAGTAATTAAACAGCCACCCTGTAGCATATTCCCACATTATAAAGTTGATTTTACTTTCGTGTTGATATCTTAGTTCACTCATTACTGTTATGAAAAGTAACTCAAAAACCCTTTCAGATACAACAAAATATTTTCCACAGAATATCTAAAAAATGCCCTAATTGCAAATCATAATGTTTTACGTACTTTACATTAGAAGGACAGGTCTAATAAGTATTTGTCAAAATAAGAGTTTGGCAGTGGTTTCAGAAGAAAACAAGACCAACAAGTCAATGGCAGGTACAGGAACTAAAATTAGTGAAGCCTTTTATCATGTAAACAAAAGCCAATCCATCCCTCTCACTTGGGGTTGTTCAAGAAGCACTATTCCTATCCAACAGTTGTGTTGTGTTGCAATTGGTTGGGGAATTCCCTTGAAATTCTGGGCTGTAAGCCAAGCTATTAGAAGGACTTTGATATCTGAAGTTTAATCAGCCCTTCCCTAACCTCCAAAAACATTCAAATAACAGCGTGACAATTCCCTCCATGGCAAGAACTATTCTAAGCACTAAATTGAAAAAGTGTGATTTTCAGAATCTATAGAGATGATTATTTTATTTTAAAAGAAATTATTTGCAATATTTTCAATTCTTTTGTAATTAAATAGATTGAAAGGAACAATTAGCAAATACCACAAAAGGAAATTCCTAACACAAAAAGGATACATCAGGAAAAGAACAGGAAATATATATTTGTTAGAATTCTGGAACTTTCCTTCACTAAGAAAACACTCCGAAGGACAAATTCTAGAAAATACCAAATTGATAACTAAAAGTAAAAGTTGCTTTATTATACACATGTACAAAAGGGAGTATTGGGACAGATGAAGAAAAGAAAAAATAATTTATGTAATGAAACAAAAATGAAATAGCACTGTTGGAAAAACATGTTACAAATTGTTAAATGGGACATATGAAGAAAAGAAAAAAAATTTATGTAATGAAACAAAAATGAAATAGCACTGTTGGAAAAACATATTACAAATTGTTAAATGTAATTTTGATAAAAAAGATTGGTTTTACCGCATTATTATAAGTCATGAATGTGGGACGAGAACTTATGTGTGGGATAAGAGACATGTGATGGAGGTTAGAGGGCATTACACTAATCAGAATGCACATTATGTATGTATCAATTTGTAAGTGAACAAACAATAAAAATCTTAAAATAAAAAGCTTTTAGAACTGTTCATTTTTACTTTTTACGTATCTCTAAGATTTTCCAAAAACATTAGATCTGAAATATAAGTTTTGAGTCAGTCTGCACAACCAATGATGCTCACCCAAAGCAATATTGGGGGAAAAACTATAGAAGCAACCTAAAAAAAATCACCATTTCCTAAATTTAATGGATTTAATACCTGTCTACATCACAGCTATACAATGTGTAAATTTCAGATCAGGGCATCAAGCACAATTAAGATGATCTTGATAGAAAGCCTGATAGGGCGAGCTTATAATCGTAGCACATGAAAGCTGAGGATCACAGATTTGAGACTAGCATGGACTATAGGATATGGTGACACTATGAATCTCTTTATTAAATTGAATATTATGCAAAGGACATTTTTTCATGACACTATGCCACAATTTCTAAACTCTGTATATTCCTGTGAATAGTGACATATGTTACTTAAATAGTCATTTAAATGTAAGAAAAGTACACAACATTAATTAAGAGAAGAGTTTAATTATCATTGACCAATACTTCAATATGTATTTTAGTCCAGAAACTAAAATCTTTTTGACCTTAACAAAGACTTGAAATCTGGCCAAAATTTATTTAGTCAATTATTTTTATAAGATTTCAATTTTTAACAGATATGTAAAAACATATTTTGATAATACATGTGGGTATAAATTGATTCAAGCAAAATCATAGCCAAATCACATTTTAGTAATTTAGTAAAGTAAAATAGATTAGTATAAAATATTAGAAGAAAATTGTATCTGCTAATATTATACAACAAATCAAACAATTTGCTACTCAGGACAATCAAAAAACATGAACAACAATTAAGTTTGTTCAAATGTTTTTACATAATATGAAAGAATTGGAAGATCACAGTTAGTGCTTTTTGAATGATAATCATAATCTATTTTTGAAATTTTAAAAAATTTAAACAATCACATCATTTACCATCATTACTTTTCTCTATTCAGAGCCTTCTAGGTTTCTTCCTCCCAACTGCTATTGTCATCCTTTGAAATTAAGTCTGTGTCATGAAGGACTGCTCAGACAGCTACCTGAAATCTCAGTTTGCTCTTGTAGTATCCAGCAAACTGGGTTAGGAATTCTGCTTGTACTGTTGCATCCAAGTGAGTAATAATGCAATGGTAACATTGTCATACATACATTCCTTAGCTACTCAAAAGAATAATGACCCATTAAAGTCCATCAGAATTTACTTTTAATTCAGCCCTCTACTTAATTTGATGAGATCACATATGTTAAGCTGTTGCTTTGGACTGAAAGTAATACAACTCAGTCAAATCAGCAGCTATATCAAAGGAATTATGCTAAAGACACAACACATATCTGGAATCGAGAACAGATACGAGAAATGGTAATTCCCAGCATCTGTTTTCTACCTCTCTTCTATTACTTTCTCCCTCTCTGTCACTTTAAAATGAATTAAAAGATGAACAGAGAGACTGGCTTTTCCTTGTACACCATCCTCTCCCATTCTTTCCTCCATCTCTTTCTCTCTCCTTTTCTCCTGTCTCGCTCCCATTTTTCCATATAATCTCTCTCCTCCACTCACCTTTTTTAGATTCCAAACCCTTTACAGATTCTCAGTAGAATATTGCTCTTATGCAAAGATTCCAACCCACGTTATCATAGCATATTATCCACAAATATTCAGGTTCTTCTTGCAATGATACAGGTACCTTGGATTTGTTTCTGTTGCCTGTTCACTCCTCATGTGGAACATGTGATAAGCTCTACCCTAGATGGTCACAGTAACTACATGGGCAGTGGTCTACATCACATAAAGATGACTGGAGATGCAGTGTGGGGGTCATTTCCACAGAGATATAAGTCTAAATAAGAAATGCCTCAGACTTATCTATGCATAGCATATAAACTTATGCCATTTTCTAAGAGATATATACATAAATTAAAACAAAATATCATCAGGGCTGTCTTCATGAACTTAGGACCTGTCCCACTGAATAGAACAGTACACAGAGAAGAGTCACATACCTGGATGAATAAAATGTGCCCACCTTGATAAAACTCTTTACAACATTTGAACAAGCAGTCCTTGCATTTCTTTTCACAGGGATTCACACAAATTCTACAGTTGGATCTGAGTACAGTTCTTGCTCCTAACTTGTTCTCCTCCTTGAGCTAGATAAGGCAGCCCTACTAACCTAACTAAACATTTAGCAAGTTAGTTCATGTGTTACTCTTTTTTCTATCTATTATATGCCATATGACTTGATACAACTTTGAAAGGGAAACCTCTTTATTTATTATTTATATCATTAGAAAATATATAGGAGGATAACTGGGAGTGCTCCTCCTGGAAGAAAGCATCCCTTCTAACTTTTCTGAATCCCAAGAGAATTTTGTTTTTAAAAATCTACCTTGAAATTGCATATTTATGTCAAGACTATTATAATACACACATATATTTCATTAGCCTCTAAAGTTATCTATGAATCTTTAATAGTTCTCTGCACTTATTATTATCTGTGATCCCAGGCAGCAACCAAATATGGCTAGTTAAAGCTGAGTCCTATTAAACTAAATAGTTGTTGGACTTAATGAAATGGTCTGTTTGGCAAAAATATAATTTCATTCCTGGTGAGCATATTGTTTGGTTGCTATTGGTGATAATGTTTTCAAGTTCTCTAAGTTGCTAATCTGTGCATGTGTTATTTTGACTCCAAAATTAAAATGACAACCAGCAGCATCTGGGCATTTTGAATGATGTCTAGATTTTAGATTTAAATAGATTCACTATTGAAGTTAATATTTTCTGTTTTGACATAGGTTGCACTCTTTCATAAGCTTGATGATTTTATTTGATAAAGCAAACTCATGGTGGTTTCTTTTTTTGTTTTTGTTTTATATCACGATTGTCTTATCAATTAGAAACAAAACACCTAAAGCATTTACTTAATAAGTATGTTTAAGGTATGGAACAGAAGCAATAACATTTTTTCCCTGAAGACAACTTAGATTTCATCAGCTACTTGTGATTAATTTCAATTACCAGTACTGGGAAAGGTTTTGTTCTCCACGGTGTCTCTCTAGTCATATAGTTTCTCTGATATCCTATGCCTTAGAATATCGCACAGCACACAGCAGTCACTCAATTATTTTTTGAATGATTGCACATTCAAAGAATATAGATTTATTTAAACACAAAGCAAAAATGTAGTAAGAGACTTGCGAATCTCTGTAATGATTTAGGGAACTCCGTGATTGACAGCAAGATGGGAAAATAAAGCGTTGTATGACTTTCTGCCTTGTAACCTTGAGCAATCATCAGATCACTTATACACAGTCTTCTTTGCTCTGAAATACAGAACTGAGAGGAGAAGCTCCATAAACACTTCAGATGATTCTCTTATGCTCTGCCTCCATAAAAGCCTCTTTAGTAGTATCCACAGCAACTCTCAAAGGACACAGAACAATAAAAAACTCACAGAGTTACCAAAAAATACATATTAAGAGATAAATTCACAGGGCTGTAGAGATGGCTTAGCAGCTAAGAGCACTGTCTGCCCTTCCAGGCGTCTTGGGTTCAATTTCCAGCAACCACATAGTGGATCACAACCATCTATAATAACATGATCTAGTGCCCTCTTCTGGCATGCAGGAGTACATACAGGCAGAGCACTGTATGCATAATAAATAAGTAAATTACATAAAGAAATCAATTCACACCATGTAGTACCACAATTTTATTACTTAGTTTGTTTTGGGACTTTCTATTTTTTTGTTGTTTGCTTTTGAAGAGGGTATATGGCCAAGATATTGCTGAGTGAGTAAAGGCACTTGCTGTGCATGCCTAGCTACCTGAGTTCAATTTCCAGAATGCAATTAAGTGTGGAATATAAAACCAAATTCACAACGTTGCCCTCTGAGAAAACATGAGAGATTTAGCATGGGTATCCATGCCCTATCACATACATACTAATAAAATTAAAATTAACAATGAAGGAGTAATGCTTTATTTGTATTTATGAGTACATAGGAAGAAAGAATACTGCTTCTAGAATATGGACTCGGCATTACTTAGGAAGAAAAATATCTCACTTCTTTCTTTCTACGTTCAAAATCTTATCTCATAACAGATCTTTTCTTGCTTTATGTGATGTTGAGAGATATAAGAGGTTGGGCTGTGTTGAAAAAGAAACATTCTGCCAAGTGTTCTTCCCTCCTCTGCACTATAACTGCTTCTGGGAACTCAAATGGAAATGCCTAGTAAGTATCCTGGGCTTCTCGAAAGTAATCTTCAACCACTTTTCATGTATTGCCATCATGCTCAAAACCTCAAAGAATGCAGCCAGCGTAGAGGGCTATGAGGAATAATGGCAAGACAAACAAAAATAATTTCACAGACTTGTTCAGTATTATCCAATTTATCTGCTCGCTTTCTTTAATACAATGTCTGTAATCATGGATTTTAATTAGACGTAGCAAAAGCTCTTAGAAGTAAAAGTCTTATATGTTTACTTACATACTAAGAGAATAACAATGGCATAATAATAAAATGCAAGTATCAGTGAGGAGTTCAAAATCAGACAGACACTAAAATACAAAGAGGAAATATATTAATAATCTAATAGAAAGTTTTATAATCTAATATGTATTTATTTATATATAGTCATCATATAATCATAAAAATACAAATAATACTATCCATAAGCGGGATTATGAGTATTGCTAGCTGTATTTTTTCATACATTTGGAGAAAGCAACAATTCTCATTGTAATATAGCATTCAAAAATGTTTTATTGACTCCAATTTTCTACATGTATAAAACTGCACAAAGGTTATTACTGAATGAGTAAAAAAAAAAAAAAAACCTGCAGTTGGTTTTCAATTTGGGGCAACTGTTCAACCATGGGACCTGAAGTATAAAAATACACTAATTGTAGCACTTTACTTACAGATTTGATTTCTGTTAATTAGTTTTCACCACTGTTACAAACACTTAAAAGAAATAATTAGAATTATTTGGGGCCATAGTTTCAGAGGTGTCTGTAGTTGGCTATTATGACTCTTTGTGGTATAATGTGAGACAAAATGCCAGGGTAACAGAAGCAAGGTGAAACATACAGTCCACTTGACTTTCTAGAAGCAGCTATGATTAGGACGTACAGATGAGTTGGAACCACTTCATGGCACATAGAGGTCAGTATAAGGGGAAAGGCTGGAAGGAGGCATAGGGATGGAAGGTCTTTTTAACTCCCAGGGACATTTTTCCCCAACTAGGCCCCATGTCTTAGCTTTCAACCACCTTTCAATAGCACGTTGTGTTATGAATCCATTTGAAGACCAGATAAATCCAACGATAAAGCCAGAGCTCTCACAAGCCAATTGCCTCTTTATGACTTTATCTACCAGCAGAGAATAAACCTTTAACACACTTCATATCCTAATCATGACATGACTGCTAACACACTTTTGAAAATTACTGGTAAAGAATAATAGCAATTAATAAACTCTCAGTGGTTGCAACTCTATATAAAATATGAAGCTGGTCTAAGACCAAAATTTTAGAAAAATTTCAAAGGATTGATGACAGAATGTTTAGCAAGGATTCCAAATAAGAAAGTGAGGATATTATATATCCATATGTGTTTATATAAAATAGTAATATATTATTAAATATAAGTAAATAATTTGAAACATTCTTACCTTTCAAAAGTTCCTGACAGTCATGTTTTCTTCCAGCAGTTTCTGTTTTTCAGGTTTCACATTTAGGTCTCTGATGCATTTAGAGTTAATTTCTGCACAGGATGACACATCCAGGTCTAATTTAATTCTTCTATATGTGGCCAGCCACTTTTCTTAGCACTATAGCTGACAAACTGTTTTTTCTCCGTTGGAATTTCCGTTAAATATTAGATGGCTGGAGCTACTTGTATTCATATTTCAGTGGTTTATTTCATTCCATTGGTCTGCATGCTTTCTTTTTTTAATTCAGTGTTAATTTTGCTTGAAAGTATTTTGACTATCTGGATCTTTTGTAGTTCCATATCAATTTTTAGATTTTTTTTCTATTTTTTGTGAACAATGTGATAGGGATTGTAATCAGAACTACACTGAATATATGAATAGGGTTTTTTATTTTTTATTTTTGGTACAGTGGTCATTTTCACAATATGAACTCATCCTACCAAACTATAAGCATGGGGCAGCTTTCCATTTCCTAGTGTCTTTCACAATATCTCTCTTCATAGATGTAAAATTTATGTTGAGGAGTCTTTTATCACCATGGCTAGGTTCATTATTAGATATTTCATTTTCTGTGAGGCTCTTATATATGTAAGTTTGTCCATTATCTCTTTCTCAGTATGTTTGCTGCTGGTCTTTAAAACCTCACTAGATACAGGCAAAGGACATAGCTAAGCAAGTATTTCTGGAGAAGGATGTTGACTCCTTTGGGCATATGCCAAGAAGCGATAACACAACAGCCATGTGGTATATTTATTCTTAGCTTTTTGAGGGTTCTTTGCACTGATTTTTAGAGCAGTTGTAACAGTTTGGAACCCCACCAATAGTGAATGAGTAGCTTACAATTCCCACATGCATGCCAGCATTTGTTATTGGATGTTTTTCCTGATTTTAGCCATTCTGACAGGGATAAAATGATACCTCAACTTTGTTGTAATTTGGATTTCCCTAATTTCTAAGGATGATTAAATTTTTTGAGATATTGCTTACTTATTTTTATTTAATCTTCTGTTGACCCTCTGGTAAGATTCATTGTCTATTTTTGGAATTATTTGGCTTTTTGTTTGTTTTATTGCTGTTTTTGCATATTTATTTGTATTTGCAGGTTTTATATATTCTAAATATTATTACTCTATCAGAAAGATAGCTGGCAATGGCTTTCTCACTCTCTGGATTTCCTGTTCCATTGATTGAGTGATGTCTTATGTGTCCATAAAGTTTTGAATCTTATGGCATCCCACTTGTCAACTGTTAACCTTAACCTCTGGTCAAATTACCTGCTTACTCATAAAGTCTTTTCCTATACTGTATCTTGCTAATATTAAATACCAACAGCAAACACTCCAAGAAGTTTATCATGTCCACAATATCACATACAGTAGCCTCACAGAAAATAAAATATCTAATAAGGATCCTGACCACAGTGGTGAAAGACCTATAGAATGGAACTTTATATCTGTGAAGAAAGACATTGGGAAAGTCTGTAGGAAATGAAAAGATGCTTTATGTTTGCAATTTGGTAGAACTAGCTAATATTATAAAAATAATTCTCCTAAAACTATTTGTAGACTCAGCAAAATGCCTTTAGCAACCATATCTCACTCTCCACAAATATAGGAAGAATATCTAAAGAGCTATATTACCTGGGATATCCATGTTCCTCACAGGAGCCATAGAATATATAATAAAAAACCCAATACCAAACAAGTGGTTGGTCAGTGGGGTCCAGGAGACACCCAAAAAAATATAGCCTATTGTTGTTGCCCTTGGTTGCCTACACACGTGTAATTACTATGAGCCACCACAGTACACAACATGGTTAAGACATCCCTAAAGGTGCAATAATGGCACTCATCTCACATTTTGGTGGTAATGAACATTTGTCTAATTACACTTAAGGTTTGCTCAAGAGGAGAGAAATCGTATCAGTTACTAGAAACTTAAGCAATTCTCTCAGACTAGAGAAGTCCTGGATCTCACTGTTACTTTCACTTTACTTTAGAACAGACCAGCATATTCTAAACTACATTCTACATATTTCACATTATACTCACACCTAGTTGGAGACCCCACACATCGAAGCCTCTGTTTGCACCAGCCTCAGTCTGTTACAGGAAACCACAATTACTCAAAATGCAAACAACACTTGACCTTTCAGTGCTTGGCACTAGTGCGTACATCTTCAGCACAACTTCCCATCTTAAAATTCAGGTAAAAGTTTGATTTTGAAATTTGCTAGACCTAAGGTCAGAATCAAAATATGATAAGAAGCTGTAAAGAAGGTGACAAAAGCTGAGACAAGGAAATTGATCTATACATATGAAGAACGCAAAAGGACAGATGTGAAACCCTGTGTTCATAAGGCTACATAATCTTTCTATTTCCTTGAAGATAACTGGCAATTTTCTTAGTGTTTTTCTCATTCTTTTAGTTTTTAAATTTATTCACTCTATATTCAGATCTTAGCTCCTTCTTTTGTCTCCTCCTGGTCCCACCCTTGGTTATTTTCCCCCATCCCCTTCCCGAGTCCTCAGATAGGAGGAGCCCTCCTCCCCTACCAACTGACCCTAGGCTATCAAGCATCATCAGGGGTACCTGAATCCTGTCCTCTGAGAACTGACAAGGCCACCTCACCAGGGAAAAGTCATTAAAGAGCAGGCTACGGAGTCCTTGTCTGGGAAAGCTCCTGTTCTCCTTATCAGGAGACCCAATTGAATCTAAGCTGTCTAACTGCTACACATGAACTTGAGACCTAGGTCTTTTTCATGAATGGCCCTTAGTTGATGCATTAATCTCTGCCACTCATCCTGTACCCAGCTTTGTTGGATTTGTTGGTCTTCATGTGGAGCTCCTGTCATCTCCAGGTCCTTCTATCTTTCACCCCAACATTTTCACAAGATTTCCTATGCTTCGCCCAATATATTTGAATTTCTACTGCAGTGTTAAAAGTCCTTATGAAATAAGTCACATTTAACTTTGAATGCATTTATTTCAATATGGAAATTAAACCTTGAGCATGTTGCTTTAATATTTTAGCTGTCTTTTAAAATATTTTTTATGCTCTCTGATACCTAACAGAGTGACCCTAGCACAGACTCCTAGCAATGGGGGACACAAAGCCTGAACTAGCCATCCTCTATACCAAGGCAAGACTTCCAGCAGTAGAACTAGGGCACCAGCTTCTCCACAAAACGTTTAACCTACAATCGCTTCTGTCTGCAAGATGTTCTGGATATGTGGTGGTGCAGAACTAGTGAGAGTTGCCAAGCAACAATTGATACCACTTGAGGCACCTACCATGAGATGCGCACTCTGCATGGCCAGGAACCAGAGGGTGAACAGCCAAGGGACATGGAATATAACAAAACAGAACTGAGAAAAATTCAATGGAATGATTAGTAATAATATTATGCTATACTCACAGATTTGTCCATAGCCCAAATGTAATCAGAGAGGAGTCATCCAGCAACTGGTGCAAGCAGATACCACAGATAAACTCTATGTGAAGCCAGGGAACCAAGCAGAAGAGACAGGTGGCAGGGAAATTTGTAGGAGCTAGAGATTTTAAGGATCCCACAAGAGAACATGGCTCACTGAATCAGCTTAGCAGGGCTCATGGTGGCTCACAGAGACTTAAGTGACAACCTCAGACCAGACCATGGGTCTGAGCTGGCCCTCTGCATATATGCTATGGCTTATTAGCTTGATGTTCTTGTGAGACTCCTAACAGTGTCAGTTGGAGATATCTCTGCCAGAGCCAGCTCTGGACAATATCGACCAGTATGTACATATGGGACATGAGTATGGAGAAATAAAAAAAGATGTAGGAAAAGATATAGCGAAAGAGATAAGGAGAGAAAGACAAGTATTTGGGAGAACTAACAGTAAATACTGTAGCCCTGAGTTTGTTTCTCAGATCTTTTATACAGTATTCATCAGTATGAACCAGAAGACACTTGGAACAGAAGCAAATGCTACCAATTACTTTAGTTATCTATATGCGTAGACTTCTTTCATATTTAAGGCTAAAGAAGTACATCAAGTTCCACATCCTGACATGGAACTAATAATAAACATTCATAACCAACACAAGTATCTTGCCAAGTCCTCAAGGCTGTGTGAAAGTCTCCAAGCCAAGGTCGTAAGACCTATGTCCTGCTTCTGTTAAGCACTTCAACAAATGGCTCCCAACATATCTCTGTCTCTTTTGCCTGATCTTGGAACCCATTTTTCCTGCTGTGTTGCCTCATCCAACCTTGATATGAGGGTTTGTGGCTACTCTTAATGTAGCTTGTGCCATGTTTGTTTGATATTCCAAGGAGGTGTGATTTTTTTTTTTTTTT
>CAJRSG010011745.1:0-21409 GCA_907169655.1 Acomys percivali
AGGACCTGATGGCAGCCCTGCTTAAGCTGTACTTTCCAGACGGTGTGTGGTATTGATTGCACCACAGCACAATGGCCATGGTAACTCTGGGAAAGCAGTGGTGTGTCACTCATTTCTCTTCCCAGAATGCCATTTCCTCCCTAAGGCAGTTGCACAAGATGACTTTGTCTTGACTTATTTCGTGCTGTGATCTGCTGACAAACAAGTTGCAAATCAGAGCTTGAGATGGGGGCAGGATTCCGGTGTGCTTTGGGTGGTGATTTTCTCTTGACAGGATTGGCCAAGCTCAAATTTTTTGTCTCAGTCCCTTGCCCTCCTCATCCTTACCAGCTCCTACCCACCTTACCTACTCTCCCCCCTCCCCACTACACAGTACTAACTTTCCCTCTGTTTCCCTGTTGCCAGTCAACTGTGTCATGTGCCCTTCTTGCCTCCTATCCCCTAGATTGCCACATAGGTGGCTGCAGCAGTGTCCATGTCACCCCGACATGCACATGGTGAACCTGTCTCCAGTTGTGATGCTCTGTTGAGGCATGTCTTGAGAACTGGGTGGTTTGGAACAGGCATTCAGTCATTCTCACCGTACTTGAAGGCTGGAGGGTCCAAGTTCAAGGCATTTGCAAAGTCAGAATCTGAGAATTAGCTGGTTTTTTGGCTGGTAGTTGGTGACTTACATGAGGTTAAACACCTATTATTAAAAAAAATTAAGTTATTGAAGAGATGGCTCAGAGTTTAAGAGCATTGATTGTTCTTCCAGAGGTCTTGAGTTCAATTCCCAGTAACCACATGGTGGCTCACAACCATCTATAATGTGATTTAATGCCCTCTTCTGGACTGCAGGCATACATGCAGACTGAACACTGTGTATGTAATAAATAAATTAATATTAAAATAATTAAAATCCAGGTACGATGGCACATGCCTTTAATTCCAGCACTTGGGAGGCAGAGGCCTTGTTTTCTGAGTCAGGATCTTCTTATGTAGCTAATGCTGATCTCCAATTAATGATTCCTCTGCCTCAGTCAGCTTCATGAGTGCTGAGATTATAGTTGTATGCTCACATGACCAGAAAATACATATTATTTTTATCGTCGTCATCATCATCATCATCATCATCATTATTATCTATCTATCTATCTATCTATCTACCTATCTATCTATCTATCTATCTATCTATCTATCTATCTATCTCTCTATAGACAAGGTCTGTATCCCTGGCTGGTTTGGGACTCACAGAGGTCGGCCTGCTATTGCCTCACTGAGGGTGAGGTGGCTGGTTTGACAGGCTAACAGCGCAAGGAAGCCTTCTCTAACTGCACATGTGATGCAATGTGGAGTTGGCCCTTTGGGAGAAAGAAGATAAAGTCAGAACTGGGCAGGAGAGCAGAAGTCATATGATGAAATTAACATCTTTATTTAAAAAAAAAAAAGAAGAAGAGAAATCTTCTGGCCAGCAGGAGAAGCAACTCAATGAGTCCTCTGTGCATCCAGACTTCTTTCCAAAGACTCCACTCAGGAGGAGCTGGATCCTGAGCTACACTGCAGAGAGGAACATGTAAAACAAACTTGCTTTGGGCACGGCCACACCTTCAGTGTTAGCACTTGTGAGGCTGATGAAACCTTGGCTCCAAACAAACGAAACCAAACCAAACCGACCCAAAAAACAAAGTTGGGTTTATTAAGAAAAGGTTGTAATACTGATTTAATCCCAATATTAAGCTATTCTTTCTCTAGCTTGACATAGCAGCCCATGCCTTTAATCCTAGCACCCAAGAGGCAGAGACAGGGGGATCTCTGTGAGTTCAAGGCCATCCTGCTCTACAGACCAAATTCTAGGACAGCCAGAACTACACAGAGAGAATATGTCTAAAAAAAAAAGGGGGGGGGGTAGCACTGGAGAGATGGCTCAGAGGTTAAGAGCACTGCCTGCTCTTCCAAAGGTCCTGAGTTCAATTCCCAAAAACCACATGGTGGCTCATAACGATCTATAATGAGATCTGGTGCCCTCTTCGGGTGTGCAGACATACATGCAAGCAAAACACTGTATACATAATAAATCTTACAAAAATTTTTTCTCTGTCTGTCTGTCTCTCCAATAGTCCATGTGTAAGGGCAGGTGTAGGCTTCTCAGAGGGAGCATGGAGAACTTCACCATGGACATGTCTTATGGACAAACTTTAATGGTGAGATGATTATCCATGTTTAAGAAATGAAGAAGGCAGCTAGGCATGGTGGTGCTGCACACCTATAATTCCAGCACTTGGGAGGTAAGAGGCAGGCAGATCTCTGTGAGTTTGAGGCCAGCCTGGTCCATAAAGTGAGTCCAGGACATCCAAGGTTACGCAGAGAAACCCTGTCTCAAAAATTGACCCCCGCAGCCTGGTGTAGTGTGTACACCTTTAATCCCAGCACTGGGAGGCAGAGGCAGGCAGATCTCTGTGAGCTCAACCTGGTCTACAAAGAGAGTCCAGGACAGCCAGGGTCTGTGTAACAGAGAAACCCTGTCTCAAAAAACTAAAAAAGTAAACCAAAAACAGAACAAAAAACTGATCCCCAAAATGAAGAAGGGATTTCTAGAAATGAGTTTGACTTTTCCAGGAGGAGTATTTATTCCTCCTTCCTGTCTTCACATGGAATTTTCTAGATAGGTCATGGTAGAAGCAGACAATTCTACAAAGTCGGCCGTCATCTCAGTAGGCGAGGCCCTTTGGCCATGTTTGTCCTGGCCCACTTGAATTTATTAAAGCGGTCTTGCTATGACACATCTCTTTGAGTGCATCAGTCCCAGGCACCTTGAAGTTCCTGGGTGTACTGGGCCCCTCACCAGGAGTGACTCTGTCAGCACTTCAATTTTGAACTCAGCCTCCAGAACACAGAACGGAATTCTGGCTGTTAGGAATCCTGTATTCTCTAAATAGCTGCATTCTCTGATAACAAGCCCAGCTGAACACTTGTTGGAGCTGCTGGCCAAACACAAGGCCAGAGCTCCACTCATTCTATTAAAGCAGAATTAACCCCCAGTGGCTGGGAAGGCTGTTGTTCAAATGTCCTCTGGATGTGGTCTCCTGGACAAGACATTTGAATATGCAAGAGCACAGACGCTGCATCCAAATCCAAATGCATCTCTCCCTCTCCCTCCCTCCAGGGATCAGCCACTTACTCCTCCTCCTCCCTCACTGGGCAAGCTTCCTAAATAGTCTCTTCACCGGGCATGGTAAGAGCCGGATCTCCATGAGAAGCCAGCCTAGCCCACAGAGTGAGTTCTAATCCAGCAAGCCTGCATAATAGTCACAACAAACAAAAACAAGAGGAATCTTCCCTCTATCGTAGCTTTAGTGCAGGTGAATCATAAGAACTTGAAAGATACCAAGAAGAGACTTGATACCCTATGAGCATATAAAGGGGGAGGAAGTCCCCCTCAGTCACAGTCATAGGGGAGGGGAGTAAGAGGAAAATGGGAGGGAGGAAAGAATGAGAGGATGCAAGGGATGGGATAACCATTGAGATGTAACAAGAATAAACTAATTTTAAAAATTATTTTGAAAAAAAAATTAAAAAAAAAAAAAAAAGAACTTGAAAGAGCAGACAGGCAGGGAGTGAGAAATCACCTACCAAGAGGCTGCCCCAGCTCCTGAGGGGCAGGATCCTCCTAGCTAGCTCTCGCCATTTCAAGTCTCCAGGAGCACCCCACACACCCCTACACCCCCGCCTATGGCTGGCCAAGCAGCCATAAGCAGCAGGGACTGTTAGGAAATACCTTATACGCCATAGCTGGCCAGGGGGCTTCGTGCCACCTGCACTACTCTACTTACTGTAGGCTCACCAGAGTACTCCAAGCCCCCAGCCTGTGTGTGCCAGGCCCTGTCTGCAACAACACTCCCAGCATCCGATAGGGAATCCAGAATGGCCACAGGGGGACCAAGTTCATATGTCCAGGAAGGCCACGCCCCTAAACCTCAGCCCACAGGCAAGTGGTCAGGCTGAGTTAAGTAAATGATAGAGCATGTACCTGCAGAGGGAAAGGTCCTGCTCCCCCCCCCCCCCCCCCCAGTTTCCCCACGTAGCTGAAGACTACAAGGCTCTGAATAGAGAGCATACGGCACTCGCTCTCCATGCCAGGCTGGCCATGGTTGCTGCGGGGGGGGGGGGGGGGCCCAGGTAGTATTATGGGCTCGGCCTATAACCCACTTGCTCCGGCTTCCCTCGGTGGTCCTTCAGGCAAGCACAGGTGCTAGGCTTGGACCTTAGTGGGCTGCTAAGAACCTGTGAGTCCCATGCCACGTCCCTTCTCCCAATTTCCCCTCCCTGGAAAGGGACTTGTGGTACTGACCAGGACAGGCTCCTCTGTGCTATAGCACATTGGTGCCCACCCTCTGCGCAGACTCGGGTTAGCACCAAGGCGTCTCCTCTGGGTTACACTCCCCAATGTGGTTCATTCATTCCACACCGTTCTGTCCTATTGGCCTACGGTGTTAATCACCCCCATGGGTGGCACTCCTGGGAGCTGCTGTCCAAGGAGCTCCCATGGAGCTCCAGTGCTTTATAAGACTCTCAGAGATTCGGAGGATCCCTCCTGCCAAGTGGCCTTCATGGAATCCCAGACCTAGTTGGCTGGGATTTCAGACTGCCCGGGAATTGAGCCACGTGTCCCTTCTCAGTAGCCCAGCTATCCCCGAGTTCAGATTGGCCTTCTCAGAGCCACTCATGGGGACAGACTTGAAGCTGCTCCACTGGCTTTCCTGTTTTCATGCCCCACCCCCAAGCCCCATGAGCAGTCCTCTGCATCCCCAGGAAAGCACACCTCTCTCCTGTCCCATTTCAAGACCTACACGTTGTAGCTCCTGCGGTCAGGGTCACAGACTGGTGGCACAAGCCAGCGTGTAAAGTTTGCAGTATCTTGGTGAGAGTACTGCAGGACCAGGTCTGTTCTGAGAAGGGAGGGAGGGCCCCCGGGAGGGAGGGCCCCATTGCTTGGGGAACAGATCAGAAAAGAAGTGGGGACTGAGGCTGAGTTGGTGGCTTGAGGCTGAGTTGGTGGCTTGCATACTAAGGCCCTAGCTTTAATCCTAGCACCAGAAAAAGGGAGCAAAAAGAGGAAATACATTGTAAGGAATGCCTGGTTGCAATTAATTAACTGGAAGTACATTGTAGGAATAATGAGTTGCTTGCTGATGACAGCATTTACTGCACACTTGGTGTGGGCTAAGCATTTCTTGAATCATGCTGAATCTGGACCCCTATCATCCCAGCATTTGAGAGGTGAAAGCAGGAGGATTTGGAGTTTAAGAGCACCCTCAGCTACATAGCAAAGCCAGAGGACTGTCTGGGCTACAAGAGACATAAGCCCTGGAGAGGGGGGAAGGGCCCTGGATCTTTGCAAGAAGCCAGTGAAGTCATTTCTTGGCCATGTGTCAGTAGCCACTGCTGTCCTTACTATTTGAAGACAAAAGGAAGTCAGATTAACAGAATCGGAAGTTTTTTCCCACTACCTGTTACATCAGACTTATCTTTCTACAGAAGTCCAATCTCTCTAACCCTTGTTTAATTCTTTCTCCCCTTTCTCTATTTTTCTTCTATATTTGACATAATAGCCGTTATTCCTTTTCTTTGGTTCTTTTTTTTTTTTTTTAAGACAGGGTTTCCCTGTGCAGCCTTGGCTGTCCTAGACTTGCTTTGTAGACCAGGCTGGCCTCGAACTCACAGTGATCCGCCTGCCTCTGCCTCCTGAGTGCTGGGTTTAAAGGTGAGTGCCACCACACCCGGCTTTGATTCTTAAAATATTGTGCAGCTCTTTATTTGAGCAAAGGTGGTCTGTTCCTACAATATCAGAAAAGTCCTGGTCTGACAAGTCTGCTCGGGAAAGCAGGCAGCTCTGCCGATTTCCTCTGTGTCCCTGTCATGAACCTTGGTTTCAGTACAATTCCCATCTTTATTGTCATCCTGTAAGGGACAGGAGAGCATCAGGGTTCCTAAAACCCTTTACTTTGCCTTTCAGAAGGTACCAAGGTCTGTCAACATCAGCCTGATCAAATCTTTTCCTGCCCATTCTAGTCATTTATTTATTTATAAATTATTTATTTATTTATTTATGTATACGAGTGCTCTACCTGTATGTACACCTGCATGCCAGAATAGACCATCAGATCACATTATAGATGGTTGTGAGCCACCATGTGGTTGCCAGGAATTGAACTCAGGGCCTCTGGAAGAGCAGACAGTGCTCTTAACTACTGAGCCATCTCTCCAGCCCCCATATTTATTTATTTTTTTAAGATGTCCATTTTTTTTCTTTTTTTCTTTTTTCTTTTTGTTTTTTTTTTTTTGAGACAGGGTTTCTCTGTGTTAGCCTTGGCTGTCCTGGACTCGATTTGTAGACCAGGCTGGCCTCGAACTCACATCGATCCGCCTGCCTCTGCCTCCTGAGTGCTGGAACTAAAGGTGTGCACCACCATGCCCGGCTAAGATCAGCTTTTGTTGCATTATTCCAATTCTAGCCTTTGGAAAGAGGCCTTTAACAGTAAAAAAAATCCACCCAGGGCAATGCAATGAAGGATCAATCCAAGATGTCTAGGCACTGGGACTTTGTCAAGAAGTGCCTTTAGGACACCCGGTTGTTGAGGCACTGGAACTTTGTTAAGCAGTGTCCCCAGAACTCTTGGTCTTGCCAGCCCAACCCAGATGGACACCCACTGGTGGCATAAACTGGAGAAGAGCCAAGCCTAGATGGGACCACATGACAGTTCAACCCCCAGACTCAAGTCTGACCATGACATGTGCCTTAGGTCAGGGTCACTATTGCTACGATGAAACACCATGACCAAAAGCAAGATGGGGAAAAAAGGGTTTATCTGGCTTATGTTTCCACACTGTAGTCCATCATTAAAGAAAGTGAGTACAGAACTCAAACGGCCAGAACCTGGGCACTGAAGCTGATGCAGAGGTCATGGAGGGGTGCTGCTTACTGGCTTGGTCCCCATGGCTCAGCCAGTCGGCTTGCTTCTAGCCCAGGGATGGCATCACTCACAATATGCTGGGTCCTCCCCCATCAATCACTAAATAAGAAAATGTCTTACAGGCCTGCCTACAGCTTGATCTTATAAAGGTGTTTTCTCAACTGAGGTTCCCTCTGTTCAGGTGACTTTAGTGTGTGACAGGTTGACACACATTCAGCACAACATTAAAAAAAAAAAAAAAAAGGCTCTTACAAGACTGAGTTTGAGCTGGGCGTGGTGGCGCACGCTTTTAATCCCAGCACTCAGGAAGCAGAGGCAGGTGGATCGCTGTGAGTTCCAGGCCAGCCTGGTCTACAAAGTGAGTCTAGGACAGCCAAGGATACACACAGAAACCCTGTCTCCAAAAACATTAAAAAACAAAACAAAACTGAGTTTGATAGATGGCACATATCAGCGGCGGAGCATTTGGCTGGCATGTGAGAGGACATTGGTTTGAGCCCCAGAACAAAACTGGTCTGGGACATGTGCATCCTGGGGCCAGTGTGCAGGAGGCCCTATGGTAGAACAAAGTATAGACAGTTCTGGTGCAGTGGCCTCTTAGGGTGAACTAAGGCCTCGTTAGTTGTGTAATTCATTTGGAATCAGGAATGCTGTTTTGGTACCCCCGGGAAGCCCAGCCACTCCTGACCGGCGTGGGTCTCAGAGTGACCTGGCAGCCACAGATGTTGACCAGGTCGCCTAAGGATATACCTCAGTGAGCTCAGCACAGGCTCTTTACCTTAGGGCTTCACTGTGCACCCAACACAGGCAGACCCCAGCAGCTAGACTCAGTCCCTGGCCATGCTTGCCTAGCACTGTCATCCTGGCAGCGAGTGCTGTGAGCCAGGCTGGGGGTGGCCAAGGGAACTGGAGTGAGCAGGGTAGGCTGGGAGATACTTTGTGGGGTTGCAGGCTGCCTAGTAGCAATTCACCATGCAGATAATTGGCTGGATTGTAAGGCTGATCAGTGGCCAGTGGTGGGAGGAATGTGGGGCCTCTGGCTGATAGGTTGCTCAGGGTGACAGCAGCCCTAAGATGCTTGCCCAGCCTGCTTGCTGATTGCCATCTGTGAAAGAGGCTTAAGCACCAGCCTGGGGCTGGTTCTCCAGGGCTGGGAACACCTGTGAGGCTCAGCCCGCCCCACCTCCATCCCTGTCCCTAGATGCCTGTGGAAGAAGCACACTAGAATATTCCAGAGCTCACCCTACTCCTGCTGTGCTGAGCCTCTCTGCCTCCCTTGCAGGAGATTAGCTGAGCTACTGCTCTGCACAGGCCTCATCTGGCTATGTGGCCGCCAGGCTGCCTGTGCCTCTTTGCTGTGTGCTTGGTGATACAGCGTGGGAGGTGGCATGGGGTCCCAGGGATGTGCGGCACCTGCCCATGGCAGTCACCCAAGCCTAGCACAGGTCACTGTTGGAGAGGGGGCATGGGTATGAGGGTTGCATGAGGGACAGGAAGGGGAGCCTGTGTCTGGCAGTCAAAGGCTAGCTTCTGGTGTTCTGTTTTGGCTTTCACTTTTTTAGGTGTTGCCTGTATTCACCTGTAGGTGTTGTGTTGTTGGCGCCAATAGTGGGAGTGAGGAAGTAAACTGTGTAGTTTGCCCAGACCCCAGTCTCATCCATCAGTAGGTCAGGAAGTCCTGTCTCCAGCTGGCCACACCTGTGCTGAAAAGCAAACCCCAAACATAGGGTCTCTAACTGGCCTGAAATTCACCAATTAGGCTAGGCTGGCCACTGAGCCCCAGGAATCCTCTCAATCACTGGAATTGTAGCCAACCTTCAGCACACTAGGCTTTTTGTTTGTTTGTTTTGTTTTTTGAGACAGTGTTTCTCTGTGTAATAGCCTTGGCTGTCCTGGACTCACTCTGTAGACCAGGTAGGCCTTGAACTCATGAAGACCCAGAGTGCCAGTATTAAAGGTGTGCATCATCACACTTGGTCACTAGGCTTTTTTAATGCTTGTTCTGGGACAGAATTCATGTCCTCATGATGGCATGGTAAGCACTTTAGCAACTGCACAATCTCCGCAGTCCTACAGCAATGAGCCACTCAGAATCCTGTAGAGGCTGCTTCTCATTGGGCCTGTGAGCTGCTTGTTCCCAAAGCAGATAGGTATCTTTAGTTTTTATTTTAGTATGTATGTATGTATGTATGTATGTATGTATGTATGCATGCATGTATGTATTTTTGTTTTTTGAGACAGGGTTTCTCTGTGCGATAGGCTGTCCTGGACTCACTTTGTAGATGAGGCTGGCCTCAAACTCACAGTGATTCCCCTACCTCTGCCTCCTGAGTGCTGGGATTGAAGGCGTGCCACATCACACCCAGCTTAGTTTTTAATTTTTAACTTATTTTTATTTCATGTGTATTGGTGCTTTGCCTGCATGTATGTCATTGTGAGAGTGTCAGATCTTCTGAAACTGCAGTTACAGAGAGTTGTGAGCTGCAATGTGGATGCCGGAAATTGAACCGGAGTCCTTTAGAAGAGTAGCCATTGCTTTTAATTG
Organism: Acomys percivali; assembly: GCA_907169655.1. NCBI lineage: Eukaryota > Metazoa > Chordata > Mammalia > Rodentia > Muridae > Acomys > Acomys percivali. The sequence continues at coordinate 9,499 of CAJRSG010011745.1, forward strand.
CTGAGCCATCTCTCCATTCTGGCATCTATAATTTCTTAAAGATTTATTTTTATATATAACTTAAGTGAGTGTTTCTCTGTATGCATATGTGCACCCTGTGCATGCCTGGTGTCCTCAGAGCCAGAGAGGGTATCTGATCCCTTGGACCTGGAGTAAGGACAGTTGAGGGTCACTATGGTGGTGCTGGTAACTGACCCTGAGTCCTCAGCATGAGCCCGGTGTGTTGTTGTTGTTTTTCAAGATAGGATCTTCCTGTGTAGCTTTGGCTCTCCTGGTCTTGCTTTGTAGACCAAGCTGGCCTAGAACTCACAGCGATCCACCTGCCTCTGCCTCCCAAGTGCTGGGATTAAGGGCGTGCGACACCATGCTTGGCACCACATGAGCAGCTCTTAACTGCTGGCCCAACCCTTCAGTCCCATGATGGGCATCTTTTATGCCATACCCAAGCAGTCCCATACACCAGTGTTGCTGACTTATCCACCCTCTGTGGCTTTAGGGATTACAGAGTGTGTCTTATGTAAGTCCATGTAAGTCTCCCTTTGAGAGTGGGCAGTGGCTAGGTTCACATCTTGTGCCACTTGCATAGGCACCCACGAATGTCCCCTATGAGGCCTGCAGTGCAGACAGGGACAGATGTCAGGTTTAGGGAAAGTCGGCTTGAGCCAGGTGTCATGGCTCACAGCCCTTGGGAGTCTCTGTGAGTTCCAGACCAGCCTGGTCTACATACCAGTTGGGGTCAGCCAGTGGCTCTGACTGGCTTGCCAGTTCCTAAGGAGTTGGGGTGGGGCCCCCAGGTTCCTCTCATTTTGAGACTCTGATTTCTCAATGGCCTTGACAGAAAGAGGTGGACCCCAGCCTTGGCCATGTGTGGGCAATGCCCCAGGTTCTCTGGAGCCATCAAGCGTGCTGGTCACGCCTGGCTGCTCCATCTCTGATTGCAGAGAGGACAGTGGCCCACCAGGGCCTGTCCCCTTGAGACATGTGACCATCAGGAAGGGCCACCTTGTCTGGCTGTGCTGACACTCTCCCTTGCTGCTGACAGGTGATGGACATGCTGCACTGCATGGGTCCTGACACGGTGGTCATCACCAGCTCTGACCTGCCCTCCCCAAAGGGCAGTGACTACCTGATCGCGCTGGGCAGCCAGAGGATGCGTAAGTGCCCGCTCCGCCTGCCTTCCCCTGCTCTGTGGGTCCATCTGTTTATGTAGCCCATGGCATTCAGGCACCAGAGAATAACTGGGGCTCAGTAGAAAGATTATGACTCAGTCAGCAAGGGGTTAGTGCCTCTTGCCTGGCAGGAGTGTCAGACAGAAGGGAGGCTCAGGACAGGCCTCTGGGAGCCAGGTGGGGCTGGATGGGGCATTGGGGACATGAGCAGGCTCACCCGCTCCCACTCACCAGATGCTCAGATGTCCATGATATGCTGGAACTGCCAGGCTCACATGTCTAGTGAGCTACCACGGACCCGTGACCTATGCCAGAGACCTGCTGAATCTGGCTGCTATGGTCCAGGTGACCACAGGGAGTCGATTTCTTCTGAGCTGTGGAGCCTGATGATATGCTAACAGCACCTTAGTTAAGTGTTTGGGTGGTGTTACAGCATACAGAGCTGAGTCACAGGCTGACAGGAACCCCAGGTTCACAGCCACTGGCTCCAGTGACCACTGTGGATGCACAAGAGTGTAGGGATGTGCATCTGAGTGCTTGTGTACCACGCATGCACACACACACACAACACACACACACACACACACACACACACACACACACACACACACACACACATACACACGTGCTCTCTCTTACGCGAAATGGATCCAGGCAGTTCCTGGCACTCTGAGGGTGTTAGGCCATGGTAGCTTCAGCTTCTCAGGGTCTAGTGTTTCATTCCTCCTTGGGACAGTGTTGGCAGTCGGGGGAGGGTGTCTATTATGACAACACACACTGAGTCCCAGAATTCCTGAATGATGCCACACAACATCTGTGTGACCACCAACAAGGATAGGCAGTGTTGACCTTCCTGTCTCTTCTAGAAGTGAGAACCAGTGGGTCTGACAAGTTCCCACTGCACTGCAGGGGTAACGCTTGGTGAGAAGCCTCAGACCCAATGAGCAGGCCTACGCCCTCCCTGGGAAGCCTGATGGCTCCACGGTGACACAACACATCCGGATGGAGATGCGCAAGGGGGATGCCGTCTTTGTGGGCACTGGGGACCTCTTCGCTGCCATGCTTCTGGCGTGGACACATAAGCACCCGGACAATCTCAAGGTCAGTTGTACTTGCTGCTCCTCCCCACAATTCCCTCCGCACTCCTGGTGGGGAAATAGGCTACAATGGTCCAAACAGAGAGAGAGGAGCCTGTAAGTGGGGCCTGAGCCTGAGCTCCAGGGTCGGTGGGACCCAGACACGGCTGCCTAGGGGCTCAGAAACCCACCACGTCAGTCTGTTGCCCCCTCTTTCCATGTTTGGGAAGTTGTGACATCAGAAACAAGACTGATTTGATGGACCACGTCCTTGGGGGATCAAGGCAGTAGGCTGAGGGCACACACAGAGATTGTCCCTACCCCTCAGTCCTGTCATGGAGACTGTCTATGGTTGTCTGTCTGTCCATCCCACCTGCTTCTGCACTTGTGAGGAGATAGGGTGCTTTTGCTCAGGTCACCTGGGCAGAGTGGAGCAGCTGGTACCAAGTCGGTACTCGGCAGCCCCTCCACCATCTGAGCCCATCCAAGCTCCAGTGGGACTGAGGCTGTGACTTGGGGAATCACGCTGCGGCTTTGCTTGTGCAGTATGCAGTTCAGTGTGGGGCTCGGCAGGGGCACAGGGGCTTCCTTAGGGCTGTGCCCTTGCATCTGTGATTTCCTGGTCTTGAGCAGAAGAGCTGCATGGGGACCAACTGCCAGGTCGTTTCTCCTGCTGCCCAGCCGCTCACAGCCAGCATGGCCTCCTTCAGTGCTGCTGAAAGCAGACCACAATGGCTGAGCACACGGCTCAGTGGCACAGCACTAACTTAGCACGACAACATCTGAGTGCCATCCCAGCAGAGCAAACCCAAAAAGAAAAAGCAAGCAGAGCTGGACCAGCCCCTGCCCCCAGGGTAGACTACGCCAGGCCTGCAGACAGCTACCCCCAGCCTTGATGTCCCTCACTCTGTGCCAGGGTTGCACAGCTGGGTGAGGGTTGCCTTCCTTCAGACTGAGGAAGTGGGGGAGGAACAGCTGTCACCTAGAAGAGGCAGTTAGATGTGGGGACCTGGAAGTGGGTCCCCTGCTGCTGTCCCACCACCCCTTTTAACAGACACTGACCATGTCACTGGCACCTTGCTTATGGTAGAGATGAGTCAAGTCCCCTGAAAACTCTGAGTTGAAGTCTAGAATGCTCACTGGCTTTCCACTCCTGGCTTCCTCAGGTGTAGGCCAAGCCAGACTTACCCTGTATACTGGCAACAATGGAAGTTCTTTTTGTGCAGGGCAGTAGACCCTTGCCAGCTGGCACCCAGAGGAGCATCACTGTGGGGCTCCCAAGACAAGTGCTGGTTCTGCCAACCCTTGTCAGGGAACTGAGAAGTGTCTGGGCTCTGCTGAGTCCCCCAGGCCTCTGGCCTTGAACTCTGACAGTAAGCTGTGGGCAAGAGCTCTTTCCCTTTTGGAGTCTTTAAGACTAATTAATCCCAGGAACTGTAGTTAAGCACCTGTTGTGTGCCTGGTGGGCACAATTTTGACCAAGTCCCAAGCTGCTGCCGCTGCAGTGATGCCTCTCAGGCCACAGGGAAGTAATTTAATATGCAGCATCTGCTTGGCTCTCTCTCTACTACTGTAACAAAACGCTTGAGGTCCTTTATAAAGAGGAAAGGTTTCCCTCATGGTTGGGGGGGTGTCTGTTCCTAGTTCAATGGTCTTGTTGCCTTGAGCCCTGTGGCTGTCCATCATGGTGGGATCCAGGGAGCAAAGAGGCCAAGGAGCAAGGAACCACACTGTCACCTCCAGGAGCTTCCCCAAGGACCTGAGGACTTTGCACTAGGCCATACCTCCTGAAGTTATCCTGCCCCCAATAGCACCCCCGGCAGGGGGCCTAGCATGGACTTTGGGGGACCTTCCTGATCCAGCTAATACAGGGGCATCTCCATGGGGGGGGGCTGTCCTGCAGTCAGCCTCATGGTCTGTGTCCAGTGAGTGGGAGGGACAGTGGAGCCAGCTTCCTGGTGGCTGAGGCAGCCGGTGCTTGTGGCATGTCCTCTGGACAGTGATGCTCAGCCCAGGTAGGCCAGGGCCCATTGTCTCTGTCCTCTCCACAGGTGGCCTGTGAGAAAACTGTGTCTGCCATGCAACATGTGCTGCAGAGGACCATCCGGTGTGCAAAAGGTATCCGCCCTCAAGCTTTGCCTTCCTTGGAGGTGGTCCCTGTCTGGAGGTGGGCAAGAGGGAAGGGAGGGACCTCTCCTTTCAAGCCTCTGCCTCCTGCTGCCTCTTAGGAGTGAGGCAGCAGGTGGCCTTGTGGAGCACCTTCTGAAGCAGGAACTGAGGAGTGTGGGAGGGGGAAGGATCCCTCGGGCTCCATCTGCCTGCTCAGAGCTCTCCCGTGTTCTGCAGCCGAAGCAGGAGAGGGACAGAAGCCCAGCCCGGCTCAGCTGGAGCTGAGGATGGTCCAGAGCAAAAAGGACATCGAGGACCCGGAGATCGTCGTGCAGGCCACGGTGCTGTGAGGGCCGCGCACACTCGCCCTGACGCACAGCGTGCTGGGGGTCTCCGTTCCCATCCCTGTGAAAAGCTGTAATGTCTGCCTTAGAGCCATGACTGAGACTTGACCTTGTGTTCCTCCCTGAGATTCGGGTCTCAGCCAGTCTCAATAGTGAAAATGTGCCATCGTGCTATTTTTTTAAAAATGACAAAACCGTCGCAGAAATAAGTGATTCGGAAACATGGCCCCTTCCCCAAAGGCTCTGGGCCTTTGACTGCCTCCTGTTGACTCATAGCTCTGTGGAAGGTAGGTGGAGGAGGCGAGCCTGCTGCCTGTGGACCCCTCTGTTGGCCACTGGCTGCCATTGCCCAGATCCCTGATCATGCACAGACTGCCTGCGGCTGTGCTGTCTTTAAATTTGGGTTAGGTCTTAACCGTTGTCATCTGGGAGAATTACGCCAAACACCTGCAATACCACCTTGCCCTCCCCTTGTTCCTGCATTAGTTTCTGTGTCTGTCACTGCTGCTCTTTGGGTGTCCAGGATGTCAGACTTACACAGCTGTTGGACTCTGTGGGAAGGTAAACACACAAGCATGTGGCCACTGTGACAGTGACCTCTTAGGGGACCAGAACATTCCAGGGATCCGCAAGCCTCTTGGGTGTCAGCAGGATCTCTTGTACCTTGGGAGAACATTCTGGGGGGAATTTTCCCATGTAAGGTCCAGCTGCTGAGCCTGAGTCCCTTGGGAAGGTCAGGGAAGGATGTCCCACTGGGCTCTTGTGGGAACCCACCCAGCGCTGCAGTACTGTCAGTTGGCACTGCACTGTCACGTAGTGCTGGGGACAGTGTATTGCTGCACTGGTGTTTGGACAGACGGGGAAGGAGAGGTAGAGATGGCACTGTGGCCCTGGTGACATAGTTAACTGCTGGCTTCTCCCCCACTTCTGTGTGTGTGCCTACCACATGCTGAGGAGCAAGAGGCCCTCGTGTGAAGCCAGCTAGCTCTCTGCCTCCTTGGAAGTTTTGTTCCTCTGCAGAGCATATTGGCAGTGTGGGTGCAGGGGCAGCTCTTAGACCCCCTCAGGAGACCGTGTGACATGTCCCATTGCCTAATGCTCAAGTGTGATGTTCCTGGCTCTGCTTGTCACAGTTTGGGGTCCCTTACATGGCTGTGAATGGGGCACTTTGTTCATGACTTCCTGTCAACACCTGTACCCACTTCCCTGTACCTCAGTTGGAAGATTTGCCTCTTTCAAGAAACCACAGCCTAAAGAGAAATAGGAGGCTAAAAAAGGCGGAGAATACATTATGGACCCTCAGGAGTATGGATACCTGGCTGCACTCCCCACCGGCGGGACTCTGAGAGCCTCACCCTACCTTAAGGTAGTGCCAACTTTCTGCTTTCCCATTCAAGTTGCCCAGAGAGAGAGAGAGGAGATGCTCATTTACATGGACCTGTACCACACACATCTGTTCTTCTTACCTTTCTGGTCACAGGCTGCAAGATGGCTCATCAGGTACCAGTGTCTGTTGCCAAGCCTGACAACCTGAGCCCTGTACCTGCCCCCCCCCTCTCTTTCTCTCTCTCTCTCTCTCTCTCACACACACTAAATAAATATAGTTTAAAATCACCTTGTTCATCAAGACCACAGGTATGGCCATCAAGTCTGGTCCCCATCGCAGGCCTCTAAGCCCCAAGACTTGGTGATCTGTAAAAGGAAAGCCATAGCCAGCAGCTTGGAAGGGAAGGTCAGCATCAGGCCCCTAAGGCTTGACCCAGGCAAAGCCCATCACTGCCTCCAAGAGAACAGGACACACTGCCTTGCCAGCAATGAGAGAAACTTGCTTTTTCCTCTTTTAACGTGTTGGGACTGGACTGGAGAGATGGCCCAGCTGGCAAAGCACTTGCTCTGCAAACATGTGGACCTACGTTCGGTCCCCAGCACCCTAAGTGTGGTTGTGCAGTGTGGGCCTATAGTAACCTCAGAGCTAGGGAAGTGGATATGGGAGGGTCCTCGGGGGCTCACTTACCAGCCAGTGTATCCAAACTGGTGATCTATGGGTTTAGCGAGGAGAGACCCTGACTCAAAACAAAAAGTGGGAGAGTAATAAAGGAAGACCCCACCCCACCCCCCAGAGGTTGACATCTGGCATCACACACAATAAAAGATAAGAGCAGCCTGTTTGTGTGTGATGGGATGAGCTGCAGTTCTGGGTCTGGTGCTTTTATGTGTACCGGGGGTGGGGGGGGCAGTCCTCAGGACCATACTCTGCAGCCACACAGCCAAAGCCTTAGCTGTTTTGCTGTAGCCTAGAGCTGATGGGGGTGGGGAGGGCCCTTTCTTGCTTACACAGCAGGATGAATGCCCCTCCCCCCTTCCACCAAATGAAGAGTTCCTCTAAAATCCTGAGCTTGGCTGTAGTTCCAGCGTGTCCTCCTCACGGCTTTGGAGCCAACAGGACAAGGAGCAGAGGCAGGCACGTGACTAAGAAGAAACAATCAGTGCTTTGAGCGTGGGCCCTGGGCAGAAGCAAGTCTTTCCATGCCAATGTCCGCAGCCTTGCCTGCCTGCCTGCCAGCACAGGGTCTGGTCCCCTCGTATCCAAATCAGAACTCGCTTCTACTTATCACTGTCCAGAGCTTAGAAATGAAACACTGTATTCACAAAGGACACTGCATTAGCCCAGTGTTGCCTGCTCCCCACTGGGGACGCCCTTTGACACTGTCTCAGGCCTTTTCCTTCAACCTCCTGGAAGACAGTTCTGACATGTCATTCTTTAAAAAATCGTTGCCTGGTCCTGCTAGATGACCGTGTGCCTCTATCTTACTTACGTTTGCAGTATGTTAATAATTGTAGACACTGTCCTTTTCTTCAATTTGTGAGAGCACCTCCCACCCCCCTTTAAAAAAAAAAAAAAAAAAAAAAGCTGCTTGGTTTTTTAGTGGGAGTGGGCAGGCCTGGCTTCACTGGGCTGAAGTGGGGAATTTGAAAGGAGGAGACTGTGTGCCACATACACACAGGCCACCTGTTCCCAGTATGATGTCACCACCACCACGTGGGATAAGAGACTAGCACAGGGTGTTAGAAGTTAGACCTCTCCTGTCCTTGCTGAGGAAGGCAGGGCCTATGGAAAGGGGGCAGGTTGCCAGAGCAGCACTGAGCCCTTTGCTGTGCTCCTGGGCAGCTCCTGACCACAGTGCCCAGCTCCCATCACTTCAGCCCTTACATTGTCTGTAGATGAAAAGTACAGAAAGAACGAAGTTGGCTCAATTTTCTTAACCAATATATTTTATTACGAACTTATTAACTGAGCGTACGTCACTTATAACCCGGATAACCTAAACAATAGGAAAAGATTAGAGAACACAATAACAAAACCGTAAGGATATCAGTTCCGAGGAATGATTCTCATGATGTAATCAGCAGGGTTTCTTCTGCTGGAACCTGGAGTAATCAGAACCCGGAACCTCAGCAGGAGCCCAGAGCCCCGAATCAGTTCTCTCTAGGAGCTTCTCGAAGTGGAGCGATGAACAGCCAAAACTAGCCCAAGTCTCCAAAAGCCCCGCCTCCAGTTTTGGGGCTCATTTATATATCTTCTCCCAGAGTCTGTTCACCGGATCTTTTCAGCTGGCAACAATCAAGCTCCCGCATGAGGTGGTTTGCCTTCTAGTAGATTAACCTCACCTCTTTTCTCACAAGACCGTTTCCCATTCCACACTTGGGATCGTAACAAAAACAGGCTTATCTCTCCTTCAGAACGAAGTGAATGTATTTTGTCTCTCAACTCTTTGCTTCCTTGCTGCCCTTTGAGGGACCACTTGCTTGCAGGTATCAGTCCATACTTAACTCAGTTCTCAGGTGCCCAGTGAGCACAGGCTGGCCTGACCACTGCTTGCACTGGTCCCCTTCACACACCTTCCCTTTAAAACAGGATATCTACCTGGACCAAAAAGGGGACTAGAGTTTTAATGGACAAGCAGGGATCCAGGCTTTGGAGGTGATGTCCAGATTCCTCCAGAGGGTCCCGCAGCCCAGAGCCCCATTTTATTGCTGCCCTGCCGCCAGCTAGCATGCTTCTCTTCCAGTCATCCAGGAAGCTACCTGCACTGAGAGGCTCTGGAAAGACAGGTTCGTCCAAGTGACAGATGGATGCTGAGCACAAGGCCCACCAGCTGATGCTAAAAAAAAGGGAGGTGTGCCCCGTCCCAAGGCGCAGTTCTGGGAGGTCAGGTTCACTGTGACTTTCTTCATAGAAGTGTAGGCTCTGTAGGGAAACTGGTGTGCTAGGTAAGGCTTGAACCTGGGCCCGACAGATTTGAGTGAATGTCACTTCCCCAGGACCTTGAATGATGGAGGAGTGCCCAGCAGGGAAGGCGCAGTTAGACATATATGAGCCAGGCCCGTTGCTTTTCCACACTTACTGTGATAGCTGCAGGTGGTTGCTGGCAGGTTCCAATCCCATGGAACCAGTGTTGGGAAGTGTCTGCCTTCAGTAGCACACTTTCAGCCTCCACCAGCAGAGGGCGAAGTGGGACCAGAATGGCTTTAGCTGCCCAGGCTGATGCTGGTACCAGCAGATTAAAGACAGCAGCCTCCAAACTGGGAGGTTTGGTTGGTTGGTTTTTAGTGTGTGAATCTTTCTCTTAGGATCCAGACTTTGGCACTATACAACACTTCACAGAAAGTCCCCAGTAGTGCATGACATCCCAGAAAGCCATTGTTTTGGTCAGCCTGGCCAAAATTGACATTCTTAAATATGACTACATTATGCAATATGAGTGTCTTCCTGTTGACTCTGGTTTACTTTTGTTGCAGATGTTTTCTGTGCAATGATTAATTTAAAATAATGTTTTATATGCTATGCTCTCCTTTCATTGCACCCTAGGGTGTTAATTTGCTTAAAACCACAATTTAATGAGTAATTTTAAACTTAATAGTATATAAAAATTTTTTATATTAATGGAAAATTTTTGCTTGGCATGATGGTGTATACCTGCAATCTGGTACCCTGGAGGCTAAGGCAGGAGGGTAGCTATATAGTAATACTTTAAACTCACACAAGGTTATAACTAAATTTTCTCTTTTTTAAAATTCCTAGTAGAGAGCCGGGCGTGGTGGCGCACGCCTGTAATCCCAGCACTCGGGAGGCAGAGACAGGTGGATCGCTGTGAGTTCGAGGCCAGCCTGGTCTACAAAGTGAGTCCAGGACAGCCACGGCTAACACAGAGAGACCTTGTCTCAAAAAACCAAAAAAAAAAATAAAATAAAATAAATAAAATTCCTAGTAGAATAAACACTGTTTAAAGCCTTCCCCATTATCTGAGCCAGGCGGGAGCATGTCCTCAGAGCAAGAGGCGCCCACCTCTCACCTTCCATGTCTGTGGCTGAGCCCTGGCAAACACGCGCTTCAGGGTGGTGATGGTGAGCTGAGCTCCCCGGATGCCAGCATCTCCTCTTTCCTTCCCCTGGCTCACTGTCTGGCAGTTTCTAGTCTCTCTGCAATAGGATACACATTCCAGGTGGGAAAGGCCTCCCTGAAGCTGTGGTCCCCCACCCTGCCCTGGTCAGCTCTTGACTAGCCAGAAAGGGCTGCCTCTGCCCTGCAGCTTTAGATGGGTGGAAGCAGAGGGGAGAGCCTGCCACACACACCTCCATGCTTGGAAGCTTCTAGAAGGCCTTGGGGTGTAACCATGGCCATGCTGTAGCCAGCAGACTCCGTGAAGGCAGGCTAAGGTGTTGGGTAAAACCATGTCTGCACTTCACTGTCCACCTCGCAGAGCTGGCCAGACCCTCAGGGAGGCAGAAGGAAGTGACATCATCCTTAAGTGGCCTGGGCTGGTGCTCTGGAAGCCTCTGAGCTATCCTCACGGAGGACCTGGTTCCGTACCTGGCATGAGGACGGTGTGCCCTGGGGGGTGACAGGACTCAATAGAAGACACAGTGCACAGAGCACATCCTTCTCGTGTCCCACAGAGCGGGAAGCAGAAGCGAACTCCCTCAAAGTTCAGGCCCGAGTGATTCCCTCAAAGCTCCCAAGACCATGTTCTGGATAAGGGTAGGTGTGACGTCAGTGTTTGGTGAACGGAGGTGAATTCTTCATGAACATAGCTCTTGAAGGATGAGACAAGGATGGGTGACACCATGAGTCTCTTAGCTTCGTAGCTGCCTAACTCCTGATGTAGAGCATGTCAGAATTTCAGCCATGTGTTGCAAACCTGGACCAACTGGAAGATGGCTGGCCCGCCCTCGCCAGTCCTTCCCAGAGACCACACTCTTTAGAGGCTCCTGACCTTTAGAGGAAAGCACAGTTGACCCCACAGTCCCTGCTGTGCAGGAGGGGCACACTCTGGGCTCAGGTGGTCTCTAGCCCAAGTCCCCCAGCCCTGTGTACTGTCCCCTGTCAGTGTATTATGTATACAATGCCCTGTCTGCATGTGTGTCTGTACACCAGAGGAGTCCACCAGATCTCATTATAGATGGCTGTGAGCCACTATGTGGTTACTGGGAATTAAACTGAGGACCTTTTGAAGAACAGCCAGTGCTTTTAACCTGTGACTCATCTCCCCATCCCCAAAATACATTAAAAAAGAAAAAAAGATGGTCTTTGAACCACGTACAAGGCACCAACCGTCAGCCAGAAGGCAGCTCCTCCACAGATTTAATTTGTGCAACTGCCTTAGGGAGGAAATTGCATTCTGGGAAGAGAGATGAGTGACACACCACTGCTTTCCCAGAGTTACCATGGCCACTGTGCTGTGGTGCAATCAATACTGCACACCGTCTAGAAAGTACAGCTTAAGCAGGGCTGCCATCAGGTCCTTCCTGTTGAATATCTAGTCAACTTTTGTTCCTGAGACCCTAGGCTGAGAAATAACGGCATGATTTAGATTGACAGACCAAAGCCTTAGTCACCGGGCGATGAGTAACTCAGGAAGAACTGAGCAATTTTTAGCCTGGGTTCAGAAAGGCATAGAGTCCCAAGAACAAAAGGCGTGCTCTGAGCCTGGGAGGAACGCCAGCGCTGTGGCCATCCAAACGCAGGTGGACCAGCACCTGCCTGGTCCTCCCTCCTGCAGGGACCCAGCACAATCTGCTTCCTCAAGGGAAACTTGTCACTGTGGAGAGGTGGGTCCAGCTGACTGTGGGGCTGTCCCCCGACCTCCGCCGCTAGACACAGTGAGGCCAGCTCCCCTCCTTCTGCCTGGCTCCAGGACCTGCACCTCCTGTC
>CAJRSG010011783.1:0-17826 GCA_907169655.1 Acomys percivali
TCTACGTTGGTCACTATGTCTCTCAGAGGTTCATGTGACTGACTGACGAATTCTATGTTCGTCATTATGTGTCTCAGAGGTTTGTGTGCATCTTTGTTTGGATGCCTGTTCTTGTGACAGTTAATTTTTCCAGGGGAGATGTAAACCATTTCTATTCCCTCCAGATCGGACACCACCAACAGACGGAAGGACGACGAGAAGATTCCTTACAAGCACAGGGATGGCGCAGGTGTCACATCCCTGTGGACCACTCTGGCGTGGTGGGAAACATCTCATCCCTAGAGGTCAGCACTTGCACTTGCCTCCCCACTGGTCAGCGGCTCTTTCCTCCAGCTCTTCTTCCTACTTGTATACACTTGGGGAGGGGCTTTGTGAATCCTTCCAGGTTTCAGGATCTTTCTGAGCCTTGGATGATTTTTTTTTTTTTTAAAGTGTGGTATTTCTTGTCTTTACAGGCGTGGTGGCGCACGCCATTAATCCCAGCACTCGGGAGGCAAAGGCAGTAGGATTGCTGTGAGTTCAAGGCCAGCCTGGTCTACAAAGTAAGTCTGTCGAATATTCTGAGCCAGTAGGATGAAGATGATGCTCCAACATTATAGAGGAATTCTGAAGGACTTTCCAGACAGCCAAATATCTCTACCATTTCTATACTTTTGGAAATGCTTGCCTGCATTTTCTCTATTTAGTAATATTTATTCCTTCTTAAATCTCTGATGAGATTGAAGACTGGACAGTTATAGTCTCACGGTCAAAATTAAGTTGTTTAGGATAGAAATTGATCGATAGTAGATTACTTTATCCAAGGATACCAAACATACAGATGTAAATCTTTCCTAATATTTTTCATATTTGTTATTATTACTTGTAGTTTGTTACTGCAAGAGAAAGAGCCTTTTATTAGACTAAGAAAGGGAGATATAGGCATAAGGTCAATGTGTATAATTCAAATGCCTATTTCTGTATCTCCCATTTCTGGTTGCAAGCCTTGTTCTGAGATTCTCCTGTCTCAATGTCCTATAAACTCTGCTCCTCAATTGTCCCGATATGCCAATAAAGCAACTTACAGCCAATCACCGAGCAGGGGAAAGAATGGGGAAGGACTTCCTGCCCTCCAGGGGAGGAGGAGTTAGAGGAGGAAGTAGGGGATTCAGCCAAGGCAGAGGTCCAGGAGACCTCAGAAAAGAAGCTGGGACAGGAAACACAACAAAGTGCATCTCTGGGACGTATGCTGGAAGGAAACCAGGTTAGCTTAGAGAGCGCAGACTAATAATTGCTCAGTTCTTATGCTGTGAAGCTTCTGAAAATAATGCATTAAAGTCTCAATTATTTGTGTGATAGTCAGGTTAAGACAGAAACAAAAACAATCTGGACAAGGCAGTCCCTTCTCTCCTATTAAACAGGTAAGGGGGAGAAAACCCTGAGGGCGCTAACTGGATTGGGAGGAGCTGTTATTAGCTGGGCAGTAACAGATCCAGCAGTAGAGAATAGATCACTGGTCGTGTGATTTGGCCAGAATCAAAGGGCCTGAACCTGAAGTTTCCAAAAAACTCAGCTCTGGAGATAAAATATAGGCAGAAATAAAGTACACTACCAACATAAAATGTTATGTAGGCCAGGGGGTGGTGACACATACCTTTAAACCCAGCACAGGGAGGCAGAGGCAGGTGGATTGCTGTGAGTTTGAGGCCAGCCTGGTCTATAAAGTGAGTTCAGAACAGCCAAGGATACACAGAGAAACCCTATCTCAGAAAAAAAAAGTTACATAGAACATGGTAATAAATTAAGTTCCAGAATGCAACTGCCTAAGGACTGGTAGAACCTAAGGGCACCTAGTGCAGCCAGTGCTTGTCCGTGTTGCTAAGCACTGCACAGACATTTACAATGGGACTTCCCCTCACTTGCCTTTCATTACACCCATTTGGCCTGTAGGCTTTATCTGAGTGCAATCTTTAACTAGACATGTTAATTTCTTCCAGAGTATAAACAAACAATCAAACACCTAAGGTCCGAGGACAGAACATTTTGGAAGTGCTGGGCTGTGCTGGTGCATGCCTTTAGTCTCAGCAGAGGCATGCAGATCTCTGAGTTTGAGACCAGCCTGCTCTACAGAGTTCCAGGATGGCCATTATCATAGCCCAAAAGTTAGAACACTTTGGTTTTACTTCAAGGTCAGGAAGCTAGCTATGTATTAAATCATCTGTGCAGCTTTTCTTAACACACATGACTGGGTTTGTAGACCTATGGCACAATCAACTATAACAAAAACATATGAACCATCTGCTCCCACACCACCACAATGCATGATTTCATCTGACGCTTAGCAAGTCAACGACCAGTACATACATGAGCAGGGAGGACCCACAATCTGTTCAGAAAACTAGACTGCACAGGGTACAGTTAAAACAAAGTCCTTGGCTTTCAGGCATCTAAGTTTTATTTTCTTTAAATTAGCTTCTGTGTGTGTTGACATTACCTTCCATAAAAATAACTTTTAATGTACAGACCTCGTTTAACAAAGGAAGAGTACGTAGCACAAGAGGGGCCCACCACGGCAGGAACGGTCCTCTTCCCTACTACTCAACAACATGGGTTCTGTGGTGCCGCATGAGGTGTGAGTTAGAGATGAAAGCTGCACCGCACTTAGCACACTCATACGGCTTCTCCCCTGTGTGCGTTCGCTGATGGACGGTGAGGCTTGACCTCTGTCTGAAGGCCTTCCCACACTCGTTGCATGTGTAAGGTTTTTCTCCATTATGGATTCTTTGATGAATAAGTAGGTATGAGGAACAAGTGAAGGCCTTCCCACACTCATTGCACACGTATGGGAGATCTCCACTGTGAATCCTCTGGTGGACAATAAGGCAAGAGAGCTGACTGAAGGCTTTCCCACACTCACTGCAGTCGTAAGGTTTCTCTGCAGTGTGAATTCTCTGGTGCACGATAAGGTGAGAAAAACAACTAAAGGCTTTCCCACAATCTTTGCACTCATATGGCTTTTCACCAGTATGGCTTCGCTGGTGCACAATAAGATTTGCACTCTGGGTAAAGGCTTTGCCACAGTAATTGCAGGCAAAAGGCTTTTCCCCAGTGTGGATCCGCTGGTGGACAATGAGGTTTGAGCTTCGAGTAAATGTTTTTCCACATTCATTGCATTCATAGCATTTCTCAGTTATATGGACCTTCTGGTGCCGGGCAAGTTGTGAACTGTAACTGAAGGCTTTCTCACATTCACCACACTTGAAGGTTTTCTCTAAGGAGTGGATTTTCTGATGCACAGTCAGATTGGAGCTCTGGGTGAAGGCCTTCCCACATTTTGCACAAACATAGGGTTTCTGTCCAGTGTGGATCCGTTGGTGCACAACAAGGTTTGCGCTCTGAATGAAGGCCTTGCCACACTCATGGCACTCAAAGGGTTTCTCCCCAGTGTGGATCCGTTGGTGCACAACAAGGTTTGCACTCTGACTGAAGCCTTTGCCACATTCGCTGCACGTGAAAGGCTTTTGCCCAGGCTGTATTTTCTGGTTTTTCACAGGGCTGGAGCTAAGGCACTTTGTCCCCCGAGACCTCTTAGGTCTCTGCTCTTCCTCCTCTCGGAGGCTTCTGAAGGCTCTCTTTTCCCTTATTCTCTGCCTTTTTAACTCGCTCCCCCTTTCATAAGATTCTCCTAGCTTAGGTCCTTGAAGGTCACATTTCTGGATTCTTCCTAAAATCATGGAGGGCTTTTTATCACACACCTCTGTTTTAGGAACCAGTAACTGTAGGTTCTTGGTCTCGGTCCCTGTACCAAGAAACAGAAAATACAAATGTTAGCTTCCTCGGGCCTAGAAAAAGAACAGGCTCATCAAGGCCACCAGAAGAAAGGATTTCACGTTTCCACACTAACTTCATCAAGGAGGGATGCCACACCCTCACTGGGGTCTGTGCTTGGGCACACGCCTTTACCAGAGTCTATTATGGTTCCAGTACGAGTGTCACATGTAAGGTCAACTGCTGGGTGCTTGGCCCATAGCTGGGGATGCTTCGGGGAACGTTCTGGAAACTTGAGGCCCTGGTCCTGGTCCTCCTGAGGTGAACAAGTTCATCTTCCACGCAACCTTGCTGTCATGTTCTGTACAAGCTACTCTCAACTAAAACCTCTGGTTATCATAAACTAAAAGAAAAAATCCCTCCTTATTCCTGTCAGCAGCACCAGGCTCTTAACCAGAGCAACACCACTCTGGTTACCTCAAGGCAGGTCTCACAACTGGGACCAATTAGGAAAGATCCAGCCCTCCCTCAAAATTGCCTTTTTTTCTTGAGCTGCCAGTGTGCACTAGCACAGACCCGACCAGTTAACCGTGGACAATACCTACATATCAACAAAAGTCCTTCCATGGTAGCTTGTGTGTAGCAAAGGGAGGAGATACCCTGGGCATGGTGACACACACCTGTGACCCCAGCTGGGCATGGTGACACACACCTGTGACCCCATCTGGGTATGGTGCAACACACTTGTGATCCCAGCGGGGCCCGGTTATCCCAACAATTGGGTAGCGGGGACAGGAGGTCAGCCTGGGCCACAGCAAGTTCCAGGACAGTCAGGGTTAGACAGAGACTTTGTCTAAAACACAAAACATAAATAAAAGCCCACCAAGGATGGGGAGATGGCTCAGCAGTTAAAGACACTGGCTGCTCTTCCAAAGGACTTGAGACTAGAAAGCCAAGCGAACACTCACCTAACTACAACCAGAGACCCGGGAGGTGTTCATAGAATATCTCTCTTCCTTTTACTCCTTTTCCCCTTGGTACAGAGGATGGAGTGAAAGGCCTCAGTTGTGTTACATGTGCTCTACATGTGAACTACACACGCACTTCTTTTACTATAAACCTAACCTCTTTTCCTTGTTTGAGAGACTTGTGATCTGCACGATGGCCTAAGGGTCCATGTCCTTGCTACTGAACCCTGGGACCCCTGTGAAAGCGGAGGGGCAAACCTGACGCCACAGACTGTCCTCTGACCTCCTGATGTGCACTGTGGTGTGGGTACACACACACATACACACAGTAAACAAACAAAAACAGCTGGGGCTAGGGAGAGAGACACTTTCTCCAAACAAAATAGCAAACCATAATAATAGTAATAGCAGTAGTAATAGTAGTAACAATAATAATAGTAATAATTATAATAATCACAATAGATTTACCTAAGGGAGGAGAACATCTTACTGTTTTAGTCCGTGTTGTCTCTTACAATCAGAAAAGCTCAACATTTCTATCTGCTTCCTGGTTAAATTTTACTCTCTGTACATCTGAATTAACTCGGCCCCCGCCCCAACATTTCTGTTTTGTGTGTATGTGCACACACCACAGTCTGCATGAAGGTCAGTGGACAGCTCACACCAGCTGGTTCTCTCCTTCTCCCACGTGGTCCCTTGGGACTGACCTCAGGCCAACAAGCTTGGCAACTGCTGCCTTTACACTACGCTACCTGACAGCTCTGAACTAACTTAAGGTGTGCGCCCTCATGGCCAGTGTCCAGAATTCACTTTTCCCATCACTTCCAGAGGTCTTGAGTTCACTTCCCAGCAACCACATGGTGGCTCACAACAAAAGACTCAAATTCAATCTTGGCTATATAGTAAACTTAGAGCCAAGCTGGGCTCTGACACCATAGCAAAAGAGAAAACCAACACAAAATGCAGAGCATCTTACCCGTTGCTTGCAACTCATCAATAGCCACAAAACACAGGGAGACCTGAGTTTACGCGTGTGTAGACATGAAAGTGCTGAGGGATGCGTACAGTTCAAAGGTGAGCTTAGACCTTACCTGTTTGGTCTTCAGACTGTACAAAATAAGCCACTCTCTGTGGCACTCACCATATGAGCACTCACAAAGGCTGACACAGTCAACGCCTTAATACTGTGTCATTTAAGAAGAAACACCAGATGCCCACCACACATTTAATGTGACTGAGATCAGGGAGCTGCACGGTACCTAGCAGGGTTGGGTTCCCATGAGGCTCCAGGACTTCACTCTTGGCCAGGCTCTCTGTGAACGAGGAGCTCCCGAGGGGTGCAGCCGCCGCCGCCTCCTGTGTTGCTTTTAGGACCACTGCCATATCCCAGAACATTTTCTGACCCTAGAAACAGTGGGAAGTTTGTTTAGGAGGGGACCAAGGACTGAAGCGCTCTGGTCACAGCTGCGGGACGAGAACACATTCCTGGAGCCCGTGGACAAGCTGGCTACCTCCCTGACCTGCAAACATCCTGGTTAGCATCCCTCGCCTAGACAGGTGGGGCGTGGCTGTGAGCCGCTCAGGTGATGCCGTGCTTGCTGCACACCACAGAAATCAGGTGTGCTGCCACAGACCTGAAACTGTGGCAGCTGGAAGCAACTGCAGCAGGATCACAGTGCTAAGATCACCCCTGGCTAACAGAGTTTGAAGGCAGCAGCAGGACTCATTTGCCAGAAGAATTTTCTGGTCCCCCAAAATCACATCAACCAAGCTTCTGGCCATGCTCTCATAGAGAGCTCTGGGAAGACCTTTGAACAAACCTGGGGTGTTTGAAACCATGGAGGGCAAGGCAAAGTGTAGCCATGCACACCCTCAATCCCAGCACCCGGGTAGTGAAGGCAGAAGGCTCAGGAGTTGAGGCCAGCTGAGCAGGAGCTGCAGCAGCTTCCCAGGCCTCCATTCAAACAAGCCCCAGGCGGCAGGCATTGGGCATCATAAGGAGCTGATGATCTCTCCTCAAGTGTCTGCAACGACACTTCAACCCAGGCCTCCCCCCCCAGAATCTGGTTTGACCAGAACAGAGAATGGCACGGGCAACAAGACACTGTAAAGCCCCCAAGGCGTACGTAGCAGTGGTTGCAGGTTGCAGATGTACAGACAATACCCACACACCAACCAGGAGGGAAACCCTCTCTATCCGCCAGAGGAATAAGGTCAGAGCCCTCGTCAGGAAAAGGAGTCTGCAGGCTGGGCAGGAGTGGGCCTGGGAAACTGTCTGAGGTCTGCGTCCCGCCCCCAGCACCACTTACCTTCCCCTTCTCCTCTGATGCATCAGTGCTTAAGCAAGCACCTTCCCCGGATGCCTGACTTATGACACGCTCCTCCTGCTCCTCCTCCTCCTCCTCCTCTTCCTTTTCCAGCTTCACGGGGCCCCAAGAGGCTCTGTCCATGGTCTCTCTCAATTCTGCACTCAGCTTCTCAGCACAGCGGCGGATCTTCGACCGCGCAGGGACACCCAACACCTGCCAAGCCCCATCTAATCTCAAGGCTCCAACCCTTTCAAGCTTCTCCGCAGTGCCAAGATGGGTATTGTTCCCTGCAAAACCAGAAAACCCAGGTAACACCAAAGACGCTTTCGTATGAATAAAAGCCCACTGCTTGAGGTTACCAGTTCTTAGCTAATCGTCGCAGTAGAACCATAGTTTTCTCTTCCTCAAATGATAGGGGCCGACGGGAAATACATGATAACGAAACAGATGTAGAAGCCATTTTTTATTTCTGATTACAAACTTATCATTTTGCCTGGTGTGGTGGGACACAGCTTTAATCTCAGCACTTGGGAAGAAGGAGCTTGGTCTACATGGGCCATCCAGGGATGCACAGTGATACGCGGTCTCAAAAGACAAACAAAAGAAAAATCATATGTGGCCCCATAGTAAGACAATAATTATTTTCCTCGGGTTGGAGTTTTTCCTTAATTTCTTTTTTAATATTAAAGTTTTTACAATTAAAATATGACTTGTCTGTGTCTCTCTCTCTCTCTCTCTCTCTCATTTGTTTTGTTTTTGTGTTTTGGGGGAGGCGGGGCACAGAGTTTCTCTGTGTAGACCAGGATGGTCATGATATCAGAAATCTGCATTACTCTGCCTCCAGAGTTTGGGACTAAAGGCTAAAGGTGTGAGCCGACAGTGCCCAGCTAGACTGAATTTTAAAGAGGGATATTACATTCAGTTTACTCAGGTAATTAAGTTTTATTCTTTCTCAAGTCTCTGATGGGGTTGAAGACCGTTTAGTGTTACAATTAAGCTTAGTTGTTTAGGGGCTCAGATGTCTTTAGGTCTAGATAGAGGTTTTGAGTTAATAACGACAACATATGATATTGATTTACATTCAGAATTCTAGACTCACCAAGATAGAAAAGATGTTTTCTTCAAGTTTGCCAAAAACAAATAACCAAAACACTCTGAATGTAAAATTTACATAATTCCCAATTGTTTTGTGGTTCTTCTTGCTGTATGTAGTTTATTTTTTTATGTGTAATAATATAAATGTATATGGGAAAAAAAGAAATATAGAAATGGGACATTACAAAGCTTTATTATTAAGGAGAAAAGAGGGTATAATTACAAATATTGTGAGGTCCTTTTTATCTCTAGCATTTTTATAGCTCCTATTCTTCCAGATTTTATAGACCAAATATTGGTCGTAAAACAAAATTATCCACGTTGCCCTTGACTATCCTTGTCTTTATTGTTACACAATCATCATTAATTCAGTCTCACTGAAGAGGTTATATAAACACAAAAGTGTGTCCCACACATACACTCACATAAACACACACCTGTGTCCCACACATACATTCACAAACACACACGTTAAGTGTGTCCCACACACTCACATAAACAAACACATACTGAGCAACTAGTGACCTTTGATCGCACTTGCATAGGGCTCACCACCCCGTTCTGGTGTTTTCTGCAGCGCTGGGAACCCATCCGGGGCCCAATGCATACTAGACAAATGCTCCACCACTGAGCTACGCCCTCAGACACAACCATTTCGTGACTCAGTTGATATTCTTTCAACATATAGAATATACAGAACATATATACCTCATTCTGGCCGTGCATCCTACATTTTCTTCACCACATCCTGCTTACAACCTTTTCTTTAGTATTGGTGGGCTCAGCTGTTTCCTGTACGCACCCTTCTGTCCTGTGCATTGTCCCTTTACAATGAACTGCAAGGTCACCCGAATAAGGGTTCATATTTATTGTCAACTTGCTTTCTACAACACCACATAACGCCAGGCGCGCAGGACCTCATATCTCAGAGAACCCGGCAAGAGCACTTGTAAACCAGCCAAGCAATCTTACTGTTTTCGCTGGCTCTAAGGAGGCTGAGTTTTTTTGTTCCTACTCGTCTTTGGTCCTGTTACTAGAAACTGGAGCAGATTTCACTCAATTCCCTTCGCTGCTTCTGGAGTAATCACCCTCACCTGTTTACACGTTAACTTTACTGCACACACTGACATTCTCGCGCAGCGCCACGCTTTCACCACTGCACCAAATCCTAGCTCTACGCGAGCGGGCAAGTCTTCCGGCAGGAGCGCCTCGCGCCCCATGTGCCCCTCCGCCGCAGGCCTCCCTCCTCCATCCCGCCAGCAGCGCCTGCCCCGCAGCGCTACCTCCCGGC
This sequence comes from Acomys percivali, assembly GCA_907169655.1. NCBI lineage: Eukaryota > Metazoa > Chordata > Mammalia > Rodentia > Muridae > Acomys > Acomys percivali. Next base: position 9,411 of record CAJRSG010011783.1, read on the forward strand.
CCGGGGCCGCTGGTCGGTGGGGACGATGCTGCCCTCCGCGCCGCCCGCCGCCACCGGCTCGCACGGAGGCCCGGCCGGCCCGGCTTCGCCCACGGAGACTCCGGAGCTGCCGCCGGGAGGAGAACAATGACCGGACAGGAAGTGTCCCGCGACGGCTTCCGGCTCCCAGCAGCCCCTCCTCTCTAGGAACCTGGAAGGTCTCTGGGCTCCGCGCGTTTCAGAAGAGCCCTGATAAAGCCGAGGGCAGGGCGTTCTCACTGGGCGAACACCTACCCATCGGCGACAACTGTAGACAAGTCCCTCAGCGATTTTATTTGCATAATATCAAAAGGTGCAGGAAAACCTGAAGGAATGATACGGAGAATACCCATATCCTTCATCTGGACAACATTTGCCTTGGTTCTCATATATAATTAAGGTCAATTTTGGAAGTCATAAACATTACAACGCTTTATTCCAAATATTTGGTATGTATCTCTTAATATTATTTTCCAGTTAACACCATCATTGCCAATAAGGAAAATCAACAACATTCATATTCAGTGTCTTCATCTGTCTTAAATACTCCAACCCCGTCAGGAGTGGAGGTGCATACATACCCTTAACCCCAGCCCTGGGCAGTCCGTCCGTGGGATCTGTGAGCGCTGAAGGTCGCCTGGTCTACATAGTGAGTTCCATGTTAGCCAGGGCCACACAGAGTACCGGGTCTCAAAAGCAAGAACCAAGTCTAACAACAACAACAAAACTCACAAAAATTTCAAAATTATTCTCTGCCCCCAGATCAGTTTCACAACACTGCAGTTAAGGCATTTAGTTTTGTTTGGTTTTTGTTTTTTGTTTGTTTTTGAGACAAGGTTTCTCTGTGTAGCTTTGGCTCTCCTGGACTTGCTTAGTAGACCAGGCTGGCCTCGAACTCACAGCAATCCACCTGCCTCCGCCTCCTGAGTGCTGGGATTAAAGGTGTGCGCCTCCAATCCTGGCCCCCAGTTAAGACTTTTTTTAAAAACTTTTTTTTTTATTAATTTATTCTTGCTAAATCTCAATGGTTATCAAGACTTTTTAAAGTTTTGTGTGTTTGAAATGATAAACGCACGAAGCCAGCACCCGTCACGCAGGTCCGCTCAGTGAGTGGATCTTACGTAATCCTACAGCATCGAGCTGAGTGTTAGTGGCTCACATCCATGATCCCAGCTCTTGAAAGGCTGTGGTTGGAAGGTCACCCGAGTCTGAGGCCATCTGTTGCGTGGTTAAGTATTCCATAGGGGTGCAGGGAACAGAGTACACGAGTTGAAGCTGGTAAGCCTGCTCTCCAGCCCGTATTTTTAATCTTTTGAAACTATATTTATATTTTTATTCGTCTGTTATGTGTGCCACATGTAAGCGGGGCCCCAAGAAGGGAACAGATTCTCTGCGCTGGTGTCACAGGTGCTTGTGACCTGCAGTGTAAGTGTTGAGCACCAAACTCAGGTCCTCGCTGGAGGAGCAAGAGCTCTTAACCACTAAGGCTCCTTTCCAGCTCCCCCTCCCAACCTACCCATGCTTTATTTTTAGACTCTATTGTTAGAGTTCTAATACCATTCCCCTTACACAAATGAGTGTCTTTGTAGTAATTCTGATATAAACAAGACCACATCGTGCGAAGCACTCTTACCATTCACACCTCTTTTATCAACTTCATCGAGGAATGAATTATTTAACAAACTGTCCTTTATGAAGAGCCTTTAATTTACCCCTCAGGACACCGTGAATTAAGCACTGTGGAAGGAACTGGAGGCTTGTGTAATGACACCAAGTAGTGTGGGGGAAGCTGAAGTCCAAACCTGTATCTCCTGATTCGAGGTTGTTCTCAGGCAAAAGACCCTCCCACTCACTTGTGTATCACACAACTCTGGATCACGTTGTTTATATAGGTTATCTGTAGCACCTATGCCATCTTTTTAAAAAATCTATGATGCACATGTTTAGAAACAATGCCTAGTTTTTAAATAAATTTAAGAAAAACTTATTTTGCTATCATTTACAAATTCTCCATTATGAGACAAACTCGGTTTCTCTGGAGCCTTAATCTGCTCCAAAGCCTCTTTCCAGAGTCATAACAGATGATCTGGAACAGGCTATCTTTTCATTAGGATTGAGATTGTCTTTCTGGACTTGGAAGTCTAGATGAAGTTTCTTCAACTTGTCTGTGAGAGTGGTCATGGTTTTTCCTGTTAATACCTATGTATCAGAGCTCATCAGTTGCTGCGCTATGATTGCATGCCATTTTACACAAGACTGTATTTCTCTTTTTTACTCTTCTGGGGTTCAGAGCCAGGGTCCTGTGTATGCTGTTAGACTCTTAGACTGAGGCACATGTCCAGCCCTACTTAGATTTCCTGAATCTGTCTCTGAGACTCATATTTGCAGCCAAAATAATTTTTCCACAGCATAAATTTTCTGTTATAGGTGAATTATTGAAGTCTGTAAAAATTCCTTTGTGGACTCCACACATTCACAGTGGTTTTGTTTGTTTTTAAATATGTATAAACTTTCTGGTATACAGTGAGGTCTTTTTTCTTTGCCTAAAAACTTTACAACACTCGGGAGGCAGAGGCAGGCGGATCGCTGTGAATTTGAGGCCAGCCTGGTCTACAAAGCGAGTCCAGGACAGCCAAGGCTACACAGAGAGACCCTGACTCAAAAAACAAAACTCCAATTATTATATTCATACGGTTTCTCCCTTGTGTGGATTCTTGGGTGGTCAGCTGAATTCCTCTTAAGAGTCAAAAGATTTCGAGTATTTTTCACACCCATAAGGTTTTCACCAGTGTGCATCTTTGATGTACCACAAGGTTTTTATTCTGACTAAAATCTTTTCCACACTCCCCACATTTGTAAGGCTTTTCTCCAGTGTGCATTCTTTGATGTACCACAGGATGTCTGCTAGACATGAGGACTTGCTGCGTGTATGACATTTGTAAGTTTTCCCCTTGTGAATTCTTTGATGTTCAATAGTTGTGTTGTAGCTACAGCCTTTTCCATGCTCCTTACATGCACAGGGCTGCTCGCCCGTGGGCTCTCCGATGGGCCATCAGGTCTGAGCAGTAACTGACGACTCCCCACGCTCACCTCACGGACAGGGTGTTTCCTTTGTGTGAATCCTCTGATGCCCAATGAGCCTTTTGTTCAGAACGAAGCACTTTCCACACTCATGACATTCACGGGGTTTCTCACCACTGCTTCTTCTTTTCTGTTCAGTGAGGTTCTGAACTCAAAAGCTCTTCCACACTCATGACATGCAAAGGGCTTTTCTCCAGGGTGGATTCTATGTGTACAAACTGGCTTGAATTTTAACTAAAAGCCTTCCCACAGTCCTCATGCTTGTAAGCTTTCTCCTGGGTATGGAGTTTCTGATGGGCCATATAACTTCGCCTCATCCTCGTGGAAGAGTCAGGGGTGGGGGTGGGGGAGATAGAAGGCCCTGGAGGGGACAGGAACTCCACAAGAAGACCAACAGAGCCAGCTAACCTGGGCCCAGAGGGGTTTGTGGAGACTGAAGCACCAACCGAGGACCATGCACCGACTGGACCTAGGCCCCCTACACATATGTACCCTATGGGCAGCTTGCTCTTCATGTGCGTACCCTAGTAAGGGGAGCAGGGGCTGTCTCTGACAAGATCTCTGTTGCATGCTCTTCTATCACTTTCCCCCTGGGAAAGTGGGGCTGCCTTGCCAGACCACTGAGGAAGAGGATGCATTCAGGCCTGCTGTGACTTGGTGTGCTGGGGTGGGTTGGTGGGGAGGGCCCCCCTTTTCTGAGGGGCAAAGGAAAGGGGGGGGAAGAGGGAGAGTGGGACAAGGAGGAGAGGAGAGAAGGGGCTATGATTGGTATGTAAAGCGAGTAAATGCATTAATTTTTAAAACCTGATAACCTTGTAAGTTTTCTCCCTGTATGGCTTCTCTGGTGGCTTAGAAGATGGACACCTTGGGAGAATGCTGTCCCGTGGTCATTGCATTTGAAAGGCTTCTCCCCGGAATGGTCCCGCGAGGGTGTCAGGAGGCTTGATGCTGAATAAAGCCTTTTCCACTTGCCTTACATTTATGAGGTTTTTCACCAGCGTGGATTCTCTGAAGGTTCACGAGATAGAAGAATTTTTTTAAATGTTTACAACATATATGACAGTTATAAAGCTTTTTAAAACTACCTATTAAACTTTCACAAGTAGCTGAATCCAAGGTCAATTTTTCTTCAAATTCCCTCCACTTCTGGCCTAGTTTTTCAGGTGAAGTAATTTCTTCTCTTGTTCACAAAGGGAACCTTTCTCCACTGCACCTTCTCTTTCCCATTTCCTCTTCTGACTGACTTGTCAAAACTTGGCACTCACACTCTTCTTCAAGAGCAAGGACCTGGGAGATCTGCCCCTGAAAGCCTTTTCATGTTCCTATTTGATAGTCTGCTCTTTGGAAAATACTTTGTTCTGACATCTCCTCACTCTTGTCAATGCTAACCCATTCTGTAACCGGAATTAAATGTGAAGTTATCAAACTGTTATATATATATATATATATTTTTTAAACTGTTTTTTAACTGTTATATTTTTGAAAAGACAATTTGTGGTTGTTTTTTCTGGTGGCAGAGATGGATCCCAGGGCTTTGTGTGTGCAAGGCCAGTACTCTACCAGTGAGGCACACCCTCAGCCCACACTTCTGCCGAGCAAGGGTCTCACTATGTAACCTAAATGGCCTTGAGCTTACTGTGTAGATCAAGATAGCCCCAAACCCGTCTGTCCCCTAAGCACTGGACTGCAGGGTAGCACCATGTGACGGTCTGTCTGACTGCTCTTGCTGCTTCACCCAGCATTGTGCTGAACTCACAGTTCTCCTGTTTTAGCTTCCCAAGCGCAGATACTACAGGGGTGTGTGTGTGTGTGTGTGTGTGTGACACCTAGCTTAAGAACAAAATCATGAAATGGCTTTAAGCCATAGTTAAAGCATATTTTAAATTCCAATTTTAAACATATTTTTAAAGTATGCTATGAAGTGGATTTGCTCATGATCCCACTTGTGCCGAGTGCCAGTATTAGGATGAATCCAAGATTTTTAAGACTACATTAACAGGTACTTTTCCTACCAACACTGAATAAAAATGAGCATGTACTCATTATATGTAAAATAGATTATACTTTTTCTTAAATATAAAAGTAACACTCTCATTGTAGAAAATCTAGAAAGAATAGAAAGGTATACAGACTAAAACAGAACTCCCCTACAACCTATCACCCTGAGGTAATCACTGTTAAAATTTAGCTGCCGTCCTCTTCCTCTTTCCTTATTTTTCCTAGGCATTAATATTTTAGCTGGATATTCATTCCTTCGTTTTTCACTTTATCTAGAAATTTCTCCCACAGCATACATTAAAGTTCTTTAAAAACAGAATGGCTTTAGAACCATAATACAAACAGACCAGCGTGTGTCTCCTGCTAGCATGTAATAACCTACTGTTTTGGTGGGTTTTATTTGTTTGATTTGGGTTTTTGTTTGTTTGTTTCTCCCTTTCAGTTACATATAATGCTGGCATGAATATCTGATTTGTTAAACTTTAGGTTCTTATTATTTTCCCTGTATGGATTCTCAGAAGCAGAATTAAGTTTATCGTTACTAAAAATCTAATTTTCAGGAAATTAGCTGTTAACATTATTGCCAATTTTTCTTTTTTCTTTTTCCCTAAAACAGGATCTTACTTTGGCCCTGGTTGGTCTAGAACTCACTATGTAGAGGAGGCTAGCTTGAAAGTCACAGAGACCTCCTTGTCACTGCCTCCTAAGTGCTGGGGTTAAAGGCGTGTGCCATCACACCTGCACACCTGGATGGTGAACAGTAAGGCTTCTTTCTCTTCGCTATGTTTTCTCTGATTAAGCTGCTGTAACGATAGACTCTCCCACACCCACTGCACTTACAGGGTTTCTCTTCAGTGTGGGTTCTCAAATGTAGAGTAACTTGAGATATCTGTCTGAAGGTTTTCCGCATTCATTACATTTGTACAGTTTCTCTCCAGTGTGAATTCTCCGAGGATCGAAAAGGTTCCGATTAGAAGTAAAAGCTTTCCCACATGCGTTACACTTGTGACAATAAGGATTTAAAAAATCAAGAGTCTACCTGACCTCAGAAAGAGCCATAGCAAAGGCACATGCATGCACGCGCGCACACGCACACACACACACACACACACACACACCCCTTTCTGTGCTTGAAAAATAACCAAAGTGAAATATAAACTAGAGATCGCCTTGCAGTTCAGCTGTGCGCATGCCATCCCCTTCTCCACAGCACATGTTAAGCTCTAAGGCCCTAGGAACAGTGCCCACTGTACGTGCCAGTGAGTGGCACACACTGCCCCTCACTACAAATGGCAAATGCAATCTGCAGTGCTAAGGTGAACATGGCCATGACGTTTTTCTGATGTAAGTGCACTTGGAGATGCTGCAAGGTGAGTCCACTGCACATCACAATCTCATCATTCCTTTAAGACTCCACATTCTAGGAGCTGGAGAGATGGCTCAGAGGTTAAGAGCACTGTCTGCTCTTCCAAAGGTCCCGAGTTCAAGTCCCAGCAACCACATGGTGGCTCATGAGCATCTGTAATGAGATCCACTACCTTCTTGTGGTGGGCAGGTGCACATTAGGACACAATATTGTATGAATAATAAATAAATCATAAAAAAAGACTCCACATTCTAGGAGTTGGAGACATGGATCAGCAGTTACTGGTCTTCCAGAGGACCTGGGTCAATTCCCAGCATCTACACAGTAGATCACAACCATCTGTAATTCCAGTTCTAGAGGCTCAGACACCCTCTTTTGACCTTCATGGGCACCAGGCATACACACGGTACACAAACATGCATGCAGGTGAAACACCCGAACACATAAAATACAACACACACACACACACACACACACACACACACACACAGAGTCTCTCATTATGCACCTTTGGCTTCCTGTTAAGTAGACCAGGCTGGCCTTGAACTACAGAGATCTACCTGCCTCTGCCTCCCAAGCCCTAGGATTAAAGGCATGTGCCACCATGCCAGGCTATAATAATTTCTAAATAAAAACGACAATGTATTTATAGTCCTATATGTCAGTATAACCATCCAAGAATCTACATTCGCTAAAAAACTGACCAGTCACACTCTTAAAAGATTGTCAGAGTGTTGGATGCTAGAAGGAACATAGCAGCATATCAGACATTTTTTTTACACACAGGATCTCACAAGGAACCCCAGGCTGACCTCAAACTCACAGCAATTTTTTAAAAAAGATTTGTTTGTTTTACGTATATGAGTGCTCTGTTTTCATGCTCATAAGAAGAGGTAATTAGATTCCATTACAGATGGTTATGAACCACCATGTCGTTGCTGGGAATTGAACTCAAGACCTCTGGAAGTGCAGACAGCGCTCTTAAGCGCTGAGCTGTCTCTCCGGCCTCCACAGCAATCTTGGGTGCGGTGGGACAGCCACACCCAGCTTCAAGGCTTCCATCCAAATGGACAGTTGGGGAGGCCTCGCAGGAGCACAGGATGCCAGTGTAAGTCTCGTGACACCCACGTCTGACTCCTCATATCGCTCTTCCCCGGCACCCCACACCATCCCACAAGGCCCAGAGGTTTCCCCACCTCTCCTTTCTGTGTTCTCTCTTACCTGATAGCATCCTTTCTGCCAGACATAGCGGTGCTCAGTATAAGATGCAAACACTTCAGAGCTGGAGACAGGGGGACCAGGAGTTCAAGGCCAGCCTTTGGCTGCACAGCAACTGTGAGGGTGGCCTGGGGTATCTGAAGCCTTGTAAAAATAGAAAAAAGCATAAGAGGAAGGGGAGCTGAAGGGAGGGGGAGGGAGGAAGGGCCTTTCAGTCAGATGCCATTGTCTCTAGTGGGCAAGATTCCCGCCTCCAGCCGACTGTGCCCACTCAGGAGAGCAGAGAGAAACTCCCCCTCACTCTCAGGCACAGGGAGTAGCTGGCTTCACTCCGAACCATCTGCCCAGCAGAGAGTTTGCCTGACTGACTCCTCGGGTTCAGTGCACAAGTTCCTAATGGGCTCTTGAGTCACTGTAAACAGACACAGATGAGGGACTTAAACTCAAGGTAGCGCCCCATCCTTTGTTAACTTCCTGACAGGTAGAGCTGTGAACAGTGGCACCACAGCCCTCATTTTAAAGAGAAAGATGGGATGGGCCCCTAAACTGTGTTAGGCCTCGGAGTATGCTGTTTGTCCTGTTGATGCGCAGGGTCGTTCTGTACGTTTGCTCCCTATCTTCTCTTGCTTAACAAACAAAGATGCACACGAACCTCTGAGAGACATAGTGACCAACGTAGAATTCGTCAGTCAGTCAGTCACATGAACCTCTGAGAGACATAGTGACCAACGTAGA
>CAJRSG010011817.1:0-12712 GCA_907169655.1 Acomys percivali
CATAATGAGTGAGTTAACCCAGAAGCAGAAAGACTCAAATGGTATATACTCACTTATATCTGCATACTAGCCCAAGGGGCATGTCCCACGAAAGCCTTCCCTTACCGGGAAACTGGGACAGAGGGGAGGACATCCTATTAGGACTCTAGATGAGAGAAGCATGGGAGAACAGCAAAGTAGAAGGATCCAGAGGGTTCTAGAAACCTACAAGTAGAACATTATGATAGGCAGATTTGGGCCCAGGAGTCCCGCTCAAACTAAGGCACCAGCCAAGGGCCATACAGGCGGTAAACTTTAAACCCCTACCCAGATCTAGCCAATGGTCAGAACAGTCTCCACACTTGAGTGGGGAGTGGGATATGACTTTCTCATGTACTCTGGTGCCTCGTATTTTTTTTTTTTTTTTTTAAGACCAGAGGAGCAGGATAACATTTTCCTTAGGATTCATTGTCGTGGCCTGGCTACCTAAATGGTCTAAAACTGTCTTCCTAGCTCTGTCTATAGCAGCACTGGAGATGAAAAACATAGATGTGTATTTTGGAGCTGAGGTAGCCACATGCAAACAAATTATAGTTAAGACCTTTGTTCAAGAAAAAAATCCACTGAGAGGCTGTTGTCAGGATCCTGCTGCTGAGTGTTAAGCCCTAGAACCCTTAGAAAAAAGTGTGAGTGACTGCTTAAAACTAAATAACTGGGTATGGAGTCTTTCCTAAGAATCTGCAGTGATAGAGTTCAAATCCATAAAACTGTTAAAAATTGCAAGGAAACAAATAAAATGCCCCCCAACAGTTATCATAAACAGTTGAGAGAAATATCATGTTAAAATGGTATTAAAGAATGGGGGGATGGAAGGACCCAGAGGGTTCAGGAGCCCCACAAGGAAACCATCAATGTTGGCATATCTGGACCCAGGGGACCCTGCACAAACTCTTGCACCAACTAAGGACAACACATGCGGTAAACTAGACCCCCTGTTCAGATCTAGCCAATCAACAGCTCATTCTTCACAGTTGTGGCAAGAATGGGAACTGCCTCTAATAGGAACTCTGGTGCCGCCAATTTGATCACTTCCCCTAGGTGGGGAGGCCTGGCAGACACACAGAGGAAGGGGAAGCAGACTATCTAGATGAGACCTGATAGGCTCTGGCCATATGGTGGGGGAGGATCCCCTTCTGTCAGAGGTCTAGGGGAGGGGAATAGGGTGGAAGAGGGAACGGGAAGATATCAGTGAGGGGATAACAATTGGATGTAATCTAAATAAGTTATGATAAATTTAAATATATATATATAAGAAAGAAAATGGAAAAAAAGTGTATTGTGTTTCTCCCGCTCAAGGAAATAAATACCTTTTACTTTTTCTTTGGGAATAGCTAGAAACACTGATCTTAATGGCACTCCACATTATGGAAACAGGTATCATTTGTGGCATGACATGGTAGGGATGTATTTCAACAAGAGGCATTCTGATTAATCATGAACATTGCCTGCATTTTGCAGCTCTTTACCATTTTCAAAACTCTGAATGCTTGTTATCTAATCCAAATAGGCTGGGCTCCAATTTTTTATTTTGCAGTTAACTATGAGAGATACAGGGCACTGCCAAACCTTAACAGAGGTACTTGCCTTCTTGCGAAGAGAGGAATCTAGTGCTGCCGAAAAGGAATAAGTACATTTTCTGCACAAAGAAATTAACAACCAAAATAACTGAAAGCCACAACTAATTGATCTAACTATTAATCTAACTAGCCATTTAATTTGAAAATTGGAGTGAGTTAATATTGCTTGTCATTATGAGAGTTTGGTGTATGCTAAGGTTCTCTAAATATTTAATTTCAAATGTACACGATTTAAAATAATTATTGTGTTTAATGTTTTCACAGGAAGTATTATTAAAGTCAAAGCAAACTATACTAGATTAAAAAGCATTAGGTCTAGTGGTTTTATTTTTCAAAACATGTTAATTATTTTAAATTCATTTTATAAAAATTAAAAAATTTCAACAATTCAAAGGGGTAATATTTTTCATCTGGGCCTAATGAACACATTTTTATTTCTTTCATAATATGATTAAAAATAATTTAGTATTATTTTTGTATTTTTAAAAATAATTTTACAGTACAAGATGGGATTTAATTTTGTCTTACTTTCTGTCTTTGGGTGGAGTTTAAAAATGAAATTCATCATCAACAATAACAAATCAACAAACAACAAAAATGAAACTTAAAATGAATTTCTTTCTCTTTATTCTTTTGGCTTCAAATAAAACAGTGTGGAATTTATGATCTGAAGAGACTAGTAATTTGACGGGAGAGACATAGAATTATTTAGTGAGTATGTAAGTTCTGTGTTAATTACATGGTACTATACATAGAAAGAGAACAGTGGATTTTTTCTGTAGAGTAGATTCAATCTCCAAATCTCTTCCTCTTAGTATAAGCACCCTTTCCATCCTTTCTCTGAACAAAGACTCACTACGTCACAGACAGGTATCTGGTCTCTTAGGGAGAAGAACATTTATTTATTTATTTCAACATTACTGGTTGTTTACTTTTTGTTGTTGTTATTTTTGGTGTGTGTTTGTGTGCACATGTGTATATGTGTTCCTGTATTATGCACATGGGTATGCATATACCTATATGTGGAAGTGCAGATCTTGTAAGAGGTAGTTTTGGGCTAATATGTTAGGTAAAAGGTAATCAATTGAGAGTTTTGATTGCAAAGAGAAGAGACTTAAAATGTTAGAATTTTGAAGCTGAAGCTGAAGGAGAATTCTGAGTCATAGTAAGCAGGAGCAATGTAAACTCTTATTTTGGATCCTGGTTTGAACAGGTCAATCATAAAGGAAACTATAAGGACAACCCAGCAAAATTATAATATGAACTAGATATTAGATAATAGCAAGAAAACAATTCATTCCTAGGTGTGATAAAGTTAGTGTGAAGATATGGGAAATATAATTATGAAGTTCATACTGAGTAATTTAGATGTGGAATAGTCTGGTGTCCACAATTTACTTCATAATTATTCAATGTACAAAATAAAGGAATATTACACAATTCTCACTAGGACTTCTAAGCTAACATTGGAAATTGGAGCCAGCTTGTCATTGTCTATAGTTTTTTTCCCACTTACCCAGGTACCATCCTGTGTTATTCTTCTATCACTACACATGTTATTTCCTATAAGTAGGTCATGTGGTGAAAGAAGGTCTTACCAGCTGGTTATCTTAAAGTTCCTTGTAATTTCTTTAATGTGTCTAACTTCTTAGAGATTCTTTTCAAAGGGGTTTACACACCATACAAGCAACTTCAGCTTGTCCAGTTCTATACATTATTTTAATTTAATTATCTCTGGAGATGGACTGGGGGCTCCAGTTAGAATGAAATATATCAAATTTTAAGTCCTAAAGAAGAGCTAAAAATCAAACCAAGGTGCATCTGACTCTATTGTCTTTTCAAGAAGAGGCTTTGTATTTAATTGAGAAGTGAGTTGGAGTTAAAGATTATCCCTTTTTATCTGTTCTTGTCCTTCATGGATTCTGAAGACGGGTTTGATGATGGACCTCATTGTCCATCTAGCACTCTGCTGCCTTACCTCCTATCTGCCAGTAGAACCCAGAGCCCAATTTATTAGAAATGGCTGCCACAGTATCTGATGTTCCAGTCTTTCCCACTGTTTGTTTTTCACTCTGCTTTCCCCTTTCTCCAGCTGGCCTTTAAAACAAAGATATCATCTTTGTTCCGTTCTCTAGTCTACTTCACAGTCTACACTGTTTTGTTATAATTCCACCTCTGTTCTTACCTAACATTGGGCCAAGATCTTTGCAGTCTCACCTTCCTATTGATGCAGCTACATATTCCTATTGCATGTGCCTGTGGTTGTGCTTGGAGGAAATTCACAACATTCATCTCTACTTAAATCTCAGTGGCTATCCTGTGTATTCTGGACCTTTTTTGAAACTTTTTAGGCTTTGAACATTTTGAGTATCTCTCTTAAAGCTATGTTAATTTCCTACCTCCTGCATGCTTCCTTCCCTAATTCTGTTTTAAAGTCACCACGAGATTTGACAAAAGTCAAGATCTAGGCCTCTTCCAGTGAGGGTATTGTATATGTGTCATCTCATTTGTGTAAATTCTAATACACAGTGTCCAGTACTATTAATTGCTGCACAGAAAAGAAAGCAATGAGCAACCAATCAACATTTGTATGTGTTATAGCTGCTCTGGTAACTTGTAGCTTTTTAAACTTTATCTTAGTTGAGTTTTAAAGACACCATAATATTTTTGGTCTACATGATATTTTTACCCCAAATGCAGTCTACTCATTCTGCATATTTTCCATATATTATAACAGTCTCTCCATTATATTTAAGTCCCAAGAAAAATGGTAAATATAGAAAGTAAGTTATTCTTCCTGAGGATGATTTGTGTTTCTCAACATTAAGCTAATTTTGGTGTATTTTCCCTCTAAGCCACTATAATACCTTCCAATGGGTTTATGTTTAGGCTTTCAGAAATTTAACACACAAGGGCAGTGAATTTTCTTTCTTATGTCTTACCTAATGCAGACATTTTATCTCTCAGGCAGATTTCACTGAAGTGCAGTACTGAAATGAAGCTTTTATATGAAAAGGCAGTGTGTAACTTTAAAATGTTTCCTTTTTCATATGTATTTTGGCCAACTTATAACTCATCATTTTTGTTTCTGTCTGAAGGAAACTGAGTGTCAATAGAATTGTGTTTTATCTAGTAATAGAGGGAAATGCAAAGTGAAGATTATCAACATATATACAAATGCATTTCCATAGTTTACAGGTCAAATGAAAATACAGAAAGTCTGTTTCATAGGTATGTGAACATGGAGATTAGTGTTCAGGGCAAGAAGCAGGTTTTTTGTTTCTATGCAAATCATATTTTCATGCTGTTTGGCATATATCAGGTGAACAAAATCTTATTCAAATCTGACTAATCATCTTAGTCAATGTTCTATTGCTGTGAAGAGACACCATGACAATGTTAACTTTTATAAAGAAAATCATTTAATTGGTCATCACAGTGGAAAGCATGATGGCATACAGGCAGACAGAACAGAGAAAGCTGTTCTACACCTGCGTTCTTAGGAAGCTGGAAAAGAGATACACTGAGCTTGGCCTGAGCATTTGAAACCTCAAAGCTGACCTGAGGCATACTCCCTCAAAAGACCACATCTACTCCAACAAGCCCACACTTCCTCGTAGTGTCACTCCTGGTTCAAATCTATGAGCTCATTGTGGCCATTCTTATTCAAACCACCACATTCCACTTCCTGGCCTCCATAGGCTTATAGCCATATCATAATGCAAAAATGGATTCAGTCCAACTCCAAAAGTCCTCGGAATATAACTGAATCTCAACACTATTTAAAAGTCAAAATTCAAAGTTTTTTTTGAGACCCATGACAATCTTTTAAATGTAACCCTCTGTAAAAAAGAAAGAAAGAAAGAAAGAAAGAAAGAAAGAAAGAAAGAAAGAAAGGAAACCCCGACCACATACTTCCAAGATACAGTGACACAGGATATGCATTACCATTCCAAAACAGAGGAAATGGAGGATAATGAGGGTAAAAGCAACACCAAAAACCAGCTGGGCAAACTCCAAACTCTTCAAACTCTTTTTAGCTTTGTTGACTGAAATACTCCTGTTTTTCTTGGGCTGGCCCTATACTCAGTCTGCAGCTCTCCTTGGCAGGCATTCCAAGACTCTGTCACCTCCAACATCTTGGGGTCTCCAAACCACAATGCCCTCTTGGGGTCTCTGTGCCGGGACACCTCTGTCACATGCCTGCTTTCAACAGCTTTCCTTCGCCTCAGAGGAAGATTCCATCACCTCTTTCTTGCATCCTTGACTCTAAAGCAAGAACCACATGGCTGAACCTGACAAGTTTTTCTGTTTGTTGTGCCTGAACATGTTTCTCTCATTCAAAGACATTTTCACTAGCTTTTTGTTTTCAATGGTTTCCTTCACTGCCTAAGCTGGTTATCCTCAAATTCACCGTATAGACTAGGTTGGCCTCTATCTCAAAGATCCACCTGCCTCCTCTTCATCCCAAGAACTGAGATTAAAGGTGTGTGCTACCTCACTGGGCCCAACACTTTTCTTTAATTCTTTTTCATAAGTTGGATACTTCACTCTTTGGGGTCTTGATCTGAAGTCACTGCTCCCTTTATCTCACTTAGAGTCAAGATTTTCTTTAAGCTTTATATTTCCTTGAACACAAGACTTAGCTCCATCACACTTCCTGGTGCTTCTTTTCTCAAATTGTGTATTTTGTATTTTTCCTTGATTAGATTTCTCCTTTTCATTATAGATCTGCATAAAGGTCACCACTATAAAACACATGACAGAGTCAACACTAGATTGACCGGAAATTTTGTCTGCCAATACTGTTAATCCAAAATTCTTCAATTTAGCTTTAGGCTGGGTTTTTGAACGAGAGAAGAAAAGAACTATTTTCTTCACCAAAATGACACAAGAAAGATTTCTATGGCAACAATATTCTTTTCCTTTGAAACCTCTTGAGCCAGGCCATCATAATCTACATTGCTTTCAGTTCCACTCTCTTTCCTGCTCCTACTAATATGGCCCATTAAAAGCCACTTAAAGTGTCCAGTTGCTTTTCTAATCCACCTTCCCAAAGTGTTCCATATTTTTCTAAACAAAACCATGTTCAGGCCCATCACAGCAACATTCCACTCCTGGTACCAACTTCTGTCTTAGTCAATGTTCTATTGCTATATGAAGAGACAGCATGGCCATAGTAACTCTTAGAAAGGAGAGTATTTAACTGGGGCTTCCTTTCAGGTTTAAAACTTTAGTCCATTGTCATCATGGTGGGAAGCATGGTGCCTTGCAGGCAGACATGGTGCTGTGGAGGTAGCTGAGAGTTCTACATCTAGATAAGCAGGAAGCAGGAAAAGAGAGACACACTGAACCTGGAAACCCTAAAGCTGACCCCCCAGTTTCACACTTCCTCCATAAAGGTCACATCTATTCCCATAAGGCCATGCCTCTTAATAGTACCACTCCTGATGACCAAACATTTAAATTTATGACCTGATGGGGGACGTCCTTTTTCTTCCTCCATTTATTTATTTATTTATTTATTTATTTATTTATTTATTTAATCACTTTACATCCCAGTCCAAGCCCCATCCTTCCTCTCCTTGGAGTCCCAGGCCACAAATCCCTCCTCTTATTCCCTCCTCCTCTTCCTCCCAGAGAAAGGGAGCCCCCAAATTCTTACCAATCCACCCTGGTATCTCAAGTCACAGCAGGACTAAGCACATCCACTCCCAATGGGAAGTGACAAGGTAGCCCAGCCAGGGAAAAGTGACCCCGTAGTAGGTAACAGATTCAGAGACTGTGCCTACTCCTATTGTTCGGGGACCCACACGATGACCAAGCTGCACATTTACTACATATGTATAAGGGGTCTAGGTTCTGTCCATGTATGTTGTTTGGTTGGTGGTCCATTCTTTGTGAGCCCCCATGGGCCCAAGTTAGATTACTCTGTAGGTCTTCTTGTGGTGCCATTGCTCCCTCAATCCTTCCTCTCACTTTTCCACAGCACTCCCTATGGAGGCCTTTCTTATTCAAGCCACTACACTAATGAATATTTTCTGTGTCTCAGTTAACATTCATTATAAAATCTCAGGTGCATATTTACATTTGAAAAAGGAAATGTTATCATCTGAATCCTTTTATATCTCTATTATTCTGTTAGTCACCTTCCCATTTCTGTAGCAAAATGCTGTTGACAACTAATTTAGAAAGAAGAGAGGTTTGTTTTAGTTCACAGTTTCAGGCATGGTCTGTTGACCTCATTAATCTTAGGGCTGTAGTGAGGCAGCATAGCTTCCTGGGGAGTACTTAGTATAGTAGAGCTGCTCACTTCATGACAACCAGAAAACACAGAAAGAGGAAAAAGAGGAATGAGCTAAGGTCCTATTATCACCTTTGAGTACCTGCTACCAATTGTTCAGTTTTGGTTCACTGGCCTTTACCTCCTAAGAGTTTCACTTCTCAATCACCCAGTTGTTCATGAAGCCCTCTACACACTGACCTTTGGGAAATACTAGTGCAGACTGTGACAGTTGAGGTAAACAATTGATTTGTGTTAAAAGATATGTTTCTATGACCTGTACTTAGATTGGTTTTGTGTCATGGAAATAAAAATTTGCTCTCTCTCTCTCTCTCTCTCTCTCTCTCTCTCTCACACACACACACACACACACACACACACACACACACACACACGTCATCAGTAGACTGATAACCTCAAGTTCTAAATGAATTAGGTATTGGCAGCTCGTGCACTGACCTTACTGTGCCGCTTGACCTTTGATAGTTCGTTAACACCACATTGCTTTTGACCTTTCTGACAAGACAGCATTTAGTTAAAGGCTCTATTAGAAAATTCTATAAGTTCTATGATGATATACATATGATTGAGATGATTTTGATGTCTAATAAATGTCAAAACCCAACTTAAAGTAGTCCTCAGTAAAGGTTGTCGATGCTGTAGTAGAGGCATTCTTTGTTCGATGTAGACAGCCTCTGAGTCAGAGAGACTCCAATTCAAGATGGTAAGGCTTTATAATGCTGTGAATTTGATAAACACTAAGTAGTAACAAAACTTGAAAGTTTTGAATTTTGACCTTTTCCTAACCTGGTGATAAATGGAGAAGCTGGGCAGCTCTGTGGTTGAGGGAAGCAACTGGTTTACTTACTGTGGCATGATATTGTGCCAAGATATCATATTCCAGAAGTTCGTGGTGTTAAGTGTACATTTGGTCCATGACATTTTCACGCTACGGTGAGTTCTTAAGCATGGAACTCCTTTGTAAGTCAAAGAATACCTGTGAGTAATGTGTCCCTGATACATCCATGAATCCTGTTTGCATTATGCTTAATATTTCTTCACAGCCCCTAGGAAACCAAGAGTTTAAGATATATGTTAAATTATCATTTCCAAAGGCAAACAGATACTGTAATTTTTAAAAACAAAGCTTAATTTTTGTCCATCAGGACTGAGAATGTCCTCTTTCATGGTGGACTGTCAAGGCAACTCCGCCAGCGGGGAGTGATTGAAAAGCAGGCAACAGAGTCCATGTCAGAAACAGTCTCTGTTCTCCTTACATGAAGACCAAGCTGCCCATGAGGTACACATGTGTAGGGGACCTAGCTAACCAGGGCACAGTGGGCTTGAAGAGACTGAAGCTTGAGAGTTTTTCACAATTACCTTTCCATTTTAGAAATCCATGTTGGAATATAGAGAAGGGTCTCATCTTAGAAAGCAGTCACTGAATAATTCACATAGAAATCTTTGAAATAGAAATAATAAATCTCATTTAAAGTAATAAATGATTTTATAGGATCTCCTTCCCTAAGACACTGTGTTGTGTTCCAGCAGTGTGACTCACTGGGACAGTGGGCCGTGTCTGTCTGGAGATTCTCAGGTGAAGGGAACATGAATTTCTCTGTTTGTGCTCAGACTTTTATTTATCTTGCCTCTTGGGAGGCTACACTGCTACCCATGTAGCACTCTCTTCAATGACAGATTTTTCTGTAATTCATAAGTCTTTCATGGTTCAGCTTCATCAGCATTATGTGGTTGATATGGATTCATTATCCCACTATATTTTTATCAGTCAAAAGGTGAGAATAAGCTTTCTGAATTCTGTGTTTTTAAATATCAGGAATTACAGAAGTTCTAAATTTATGTCTAATTCTTTTAGAGCTATTCTCACCTTTGAAGGGACTCTTCCACTCTGTTGAAGATTACTTGGTTGAGACTTAAAATCTTTCACTTTAGTAAACATAGCAGTGTGCTGAAGGAGACAGTGTTTTCTGCATCTGGGCTGAATTCGGCAGGGATGGCCAGGGCAGTCTACAGCTTCTCGGCAGAGACTCATTAATGTCTCCTTTCTTTGACCCTGGTTGATGTAGTCATTACTTTTTTTCTTTTTGGTTTGTTGCTTAAACATCTGTTATGACCTATTGTCAGATAGTGATATTATTCTGTGAAAATTTCTAAAAAATAATAATCTTGAGCAAGTGATTTCAAAGTGGCATTATAATTAATGTGTTAGAGCAATAGAGGCCTATGCTAACTTCATGGTTACTCTGACTGTAAAGCATCATGAAACATTAAGAATATAGGATATATTTGACAAGGAACAGAAATCTTAGGACTAAATTAATCTCAACATAATTTTCCTCTCTATTATTTTGTTGAGTTGGTATAAAAACTTTCTATAACCTTTATAAAATCTCAATAATTAGTACAAATCATGTATTCAGTGTTCTGTACAAGGCTTTCATATCATGAAAACATAAACTATAACATGCTATCACAAAGCATAAATGTGCATCACCAGAACAGATCATATATAGTTCTTTTATTTCTACAAAATAACTCAGGCAATTTGGCTAAATTTAACAGGATGTGCAAATTGTGAAAGTTTGTGGAGTCACTTAGCACATCCTGTCCTCTGCAAGGCTCATCAAGTAAGATAGGTGTTAAAGAAGTATTTTCTTTTTATCAAGATTCTCTTATCAGCCATGTGTACAGGAATCTCTACGGTATACAACACAGAATCCAAGCAACTTTACACAGAAGCCTTTGTCATTGTGATATATGTAAAATCCAATGGCTGTGCCCTCTATTTTGAGTATGGTGTTAATGTTATTTAATGTACCAGACACATGTGCTCCTTGGTCATTGACCATGAAAGCCCATGCTTCATGAAAGTCTATATCAGGAAGCATGTTAGCTCTTTCTTCTGCTATTATTTCTGCATCTTGCCACTCCCATCATGCATTTCTCATTCAACACTTATTTGTCCCTTTTGAACAATAGGTGTTATATACTGGGGTTAAAAAGGTGGAAAAGATATGTTTGATTCCTTAAAGATAGTCACAAAGACAAAGAATGAAAAAAACCCAACCTACTAGTTATGAAATAATGGGTCAGAAAGCTACTCAGACAGTAACGTGAAAGCTTTTACAGATGGAGTAACTCTTAACCTTGGTCCTGAAAGATGAACGTATATTACAGAGAGAAGAAAATGTTCTTTTTTCCTTTGAAAAACAGACACAAGGGTGTGTTCTATTCAGTGTTATTTCAGCGGAATGACAAACTTTTCTTTGCACACCAGTAGTGAATTGCATACATCATATATAACTGGGGTGCTGTTCTGTGGGTGGGAATCTTTTAGGAGGGAAGATAATGGAATGGCATTGAAGAAGAATAAAATATAAGTAGGCTTGACGTAATGAAGAAAGTGAGTTTGGGCTCTGCCTGTTGGTGGAAGTGGAAGCACAAGAAGGGTTTGCTGTCAGGAAAAACATCCTGTGTATAAGATTAGGAAAATAGATGGGGTATCAGGAATTAAGGAAGAGAAGAGTTAAGAGTCTGTTACAATAAATATTCCAAGTGGGAGATTATGACGCGTGGATCTGGGTCCAGGGATCCTGCTCAAACTATGGCACCAGCCAAGGAAAATATAGGCAGTAAACTTCGAACCCCTACCCAGATCTAGCCGATGGGCAGGACATTCTTCACCATTGAGTGGAGAGCAGGGTATGACTTTCATGCGAACTCTGGTGCCCCATTTTTGACCACGTCCCCTGAATGGGGAGACCTGGTGGCACTCAGAGGAAGGATAGCAGGCTACCAAGAAGAGACTTGATACCCTATGAGCATATACAGGGGGAGGAGGTCCCCCTCAGTCACAGTCATAGGGGAGAGGAGTAAGGGGAAAGTGGGAGAGAGGGAGGAATGGGAGGATAAATAAAAGGGATGGACTAACAATTGAGATGTAATATGAATAAATTAATAAAATATTTAAAACAAAACAAAAAGGCTTGCAAGACAAAAAAAAAAAGTCTGTTACAATAAATAGTCCAAGTGGGAGATGCCGAGGTCCAGGAGGTGGGGTAAAAAGGCAGGATGAAAAGGGATGAAAAGGCAGGAGTGTATAGGTGACTGACTCAATACAGAAATAGTGGTGGTAGGAACAGAAGATTGAACTTGATGTAATTTCACCCAAAGGTGCCTGAGGAAGAACTGGGGAGAGACAGTACTTTTTATTTAGAACACTTTGGATTTAAAGGTCCTCTGGGGATTTGAGGTCAGAGTTTTCTATTGGATAGCCAGAGTCCAGGAGAGAAACCTGGACTGGGGCCCAGCACTATAACAACTGACAAGACCACTCTGAAGAACATGTCACAAAAGCAGAACAGGAGCATACACAGGGCCTTTCTGCTATCAGGAGAGAGGAGCTGGGTGGTGGAAAGAAGCCAGCAAAGAAACCAAGAAGATATACAGGGAGGGTAGAACAAGCCGTGTGCCCAGCTGGCCTCGGACACATAGTATTCTTTCCCATGGATAATGACTACTGTATTTTAAAAGTCATCTTTCAGTGCCTTGTTGACCATATACTAGATTCCAATTATTTCACATAAGATTCTTTAAAATGTGGACTCTGAATTTTCATGTGGCATCAATACGCTGTCCTTTCTTTCAAGACAACAGAGACTTACAAAGGCAGTAGGAGAGAGGGCCATGCTTTAGAGTGATCTATTATGAAATAGGATACTTTGAGAGGAGTTTTGTTTATCTTTTTTTTTTTAAATTAATTAATTTATTTATTAATTTATTCATATTACAT
>CAJRSG010011823.1:0-12208 GCA_907169655.1 Acomys percivali
CAGAACCATTAGAGTAAAACCTTTGCTTTATTGGGACAAGTGATGTTGGCCAGCTAGAACTGAGAAATTAGTGGTTTGTGTTTGGTTTTGGGGGCTTTGGGGAGTTTTTTGGGGTTTGAGTTTGATTTTTTATTTGTTTTTGTTTGGGTTTTTTTGTTTTTTGATTTTTTGTTTTTGTTTTTGTTTTTGTTTTGAGACATAATTTCTCTGTGTAGATTTAGCTGTCTTATACTCACCTTGTAGACCAGGCTGGCCTCCAACTCACAGGGATCTGCCTGTCTGCCTCCTCCCCAAGTGCTGGGATTAAAAGCATGCACCACCATGACCAGGTGAGAAATTAGTGGTTACTAAGAAGAGAATCTCATCACTGAGGTGAAATCTTCTGGGACGTGTTTCCTCCAGGTCAGCACACAGAAGCTGTGTTCTCAAAATGGCCAAGGTTGTACCTCAGGACGGCAGCAGAACTTGGTGGCTAAAGAGTCACCCAGGAGGTATTTGTTTTGGAGGCGTGAACAGATCATAGAAAGCAGCTGAGGCTTAGCTCCGTGGGAGGCCCGAAGAGAGGCCACTGGTGAAGGTGCAGCCTCAGTAGCAGTGGAAGGCCCAGAACTGAAGGGCAGAGAAGTTGAGGCTTGGCACCATGGAGAGAATCCAGGAAAGACTATTGGTGAAAGGGCACCCCAGTTGCAGTAGGGTACCCCAGCATTCTGGAGATGCCAGGACCATGGGATGACCACCAAGAACAGCAGCAGTAAGTGAGCCCAGAAGACAAGCTGCCTGTGCTGCAGTGGGTGGAGCCAAGAGACATAACCCAAGCCCTCTGGAGGGCTCCACAAAATGGTGAGTGGGCCCTGGACAATAGACATGGAGTTATTTGCACAATTGGGGGAACGTTTTGCTTGATTGTAAATGGTGCTCTGGTTCTTCCTTCCTGATGTAAGAAAGCATTTAATTTATTTTTGATCTTACATGATCTGAGCTGGCTAATTTCATGTCAACTTGACACGGGCTAGAATCATTTGAGAAATGGGTACCTCAATTGAAAACACGCCTCCGTAAGGTTGGTTTGTAAGCAAAACTGCAGGGCATTTTCTTAATTAGTGATTGACGGGGGAGGGCCCAGTCCATTGTGGGTGGTGCCACCCATGGCTGGTGGTTCTGGGTTCTATAAGAAAAGATAGTGAGGAGCAAGCAACATCCCTCCACAGCCTCTGCATCAGCTCCTGCCTCCAGGGCTTTGCCCTGTTTGAGTTCCTGTCCTGACTCCCTTCAGTGAGTGGTTACAATGTGGAACCTAAGCCAAATAAACGCTTTCCTCCCCGACTTGCTTTTTGGTCATGGTGTTTCTATAATAGTAATAACCCTACCTAGGACAGCAAGCAATTCAGGTCCCTCAGGTGAACGGGGAAGTCCCAGGAAGCAGCCTCAGGAAGCTACTGTTCCTTGACAAGATGGAGTTGTCTGTGGTATCCAGGGTTTCCCCAGGATTATATGGAGCGAAGGGAGCACAGGCAGATAGATAGCCATCACGATGCACCCATACCAGTTTCCATTGCCCACTTTGAGTCAGGCCTTCCAATGAGGCATGGTCCAGGGCATCTGAGCCAAAGACTGCTGTTTTTGCCTGGTCTCCCCTGTGTGCTGAGGCAGCCGGCAGAAAACATGGAGCAGATCTAACCAGACCCAGGTGTGCACTCTGGTTTTGTTGGAAAGGCTTCTGGCCACGGGCAAGAGAGGAGTAGCAAAGTGTCAGCCATATCTGCAGGCAGTGTGGCAGCTCTGCAGCAGGTGTGGGTACCAACAGAGATGTGTGTCAGCCATATCTGCAGGCAGTGTGGCAGCTCTGCTGCAGGTGTGGGCACCAACAGAGATGTGGCCCCAACAACAGTGGTGCGGCTAAGCAGACTGGCTATAAGCTTTTGTCATGGGGGGAGGGGGCAGGGGCTTAACAGAGAGCTAGAGAAAAAACAAAACACTCAATGAATCTGAGAATATCATTGAATATTCCAGAACTCACAATGGGACCTGAGATGGTAGCCAATCTCCCACAGAGGTTTGGGTGGAGACAGCGACCCTGCTTGCTACCCATCACATAAGTCACATAATTGACTCCAGTGCATTTATATTGGAAAAATATGTGATCTGTAATTTAAAGGTCAATGTTGTGGGAGTCTACAGTTTACAACTCTTCCTTTAAACTGGGCCTGGTAGCACAGACCTGTAATTTCAGCCCTCCGGAGGCTGAGGCAGGAGACTCTCCAGTTCAAGGCCAGCCCTTGCAACTTAGAATGTGTCCATCTCAAAATGAGAAGTGTTTGAAAGGTTGGTAGTATAACTCAGTAGCAGTACACACTTGTCTAAGATGCACAAGAACACTGGTTCGATCCTAGTAACACCCAAGTGTGCTATCATGTGTGCAACACACACACACACACCCATGCATGCATGCATGCATGCACGCACGCACGCACGCACGCACGCACGCACGCACGCACACCAATAACAACAATAATGATTTAAATGGAGATTCTTAGCTTTAAAGAAACTGAGTAAGGCCAACTGCTCTTAGATTTTCACATTCTAAGTAACAAAAGTCTTTACATTTATGTATGTATGTATGTATGTATATTTATGTGTATTGACAGGTCAGAGGACAACTTGAAGAAGTTGGCTCTCCCCTCCCACCACATGGCTCCCAGGCTTTGAACTCACATCATCAGCCTTGGTAGCAAGTGCCCTAACCCATTGATCCATCTCACCAGCCTTAATAAAGCCTTGGTGTGAAGACATGAGCTCAGAAAGGTCAAAAAGCTGTGTTTGCAGTGCCAGGTTCAATAGGCATATGCAGATGCTCTGAAATGTTCACCCCAAACATCAAGTGTTCATTAAACACATTGCCATAATTTTTATACCTAGTTTCAAAATAAAAGCACTAACCTTATGCACCAATATGCCTGTTTTCACAAAGCCTTTGCCCACAGTCTGTAAGTAGTCCTAATACTAAGACCAAATGCCAAAAAGCAGTGTTTATGCCTTGAGAAAATCTGGAAGAGGCAATTATACTAAAACACACTTCTCCAAAGGATCTGTTTAGCTGTTTGCTTGTGTAAGTGGCATAATTAGGCCTCTTCAAACCAAACAATGTCCTAAGCAAAGAGCTGAAACTGAAGATCCTAACTTCTCATTCCTATAGCCCTGTCATCTTTTTGCCCTCGGTGGGATATCCCTTGTGGGGGCCATTTAAGAGGCACAACGTGAAGATTCAGCATCTTTAGACAACTCAAAGGCCACTGGCTACCCACACATACCCCACTCGCCAAGATGCCTTCTCTGAATCCACAAGGGGATAATATACTAGTCATCACCAAAGCACCAAGTGGTTCTAGTCCTTGGGGATTCTCACTAGACATGAGTTACTAGCGCAGGACTACAAGTTACAGATATAAGGAAAACATTAAAATAAGACTCTACCACCACCACCACCGCACCCCCAAATTTGGCTTATAAGCTAAAGAGAACCCAATGAATACAGAACAATGGCCGACAACAGCCATTCCTCAAGCACGTGCTGCCAGACTTTGAACTAGACCCTGTGCTGGGCAATAGGGTCACTCACCAGCACTGAGATGGCTCCATTTGTCAAGCTCAGCACGTATTCTATTTACTGAATATATGGGCATACGTTTACAGAATACCTTTGTCCAAGACCACAGTTAATATGTGTATAAGTCAGCTAAGGAGTATGACTCAGTAGGTCTGGATGAGGCCTGAGATTTTGTATTAGCAGTGCCCAGGCGTTGCTGGTGCTGCCAGTCCGTGAAGCCTTTGAAGTATGAAGAATGATATTGTACCCTACTTCCTGGACAAAAGGACACAAACAGGGTAGCTAGGACCTTTTTTTTTTTTTCTTGAGGCTTATGTTCGAACAGTGACTCTAAAATTTAAGGAACTGCAGTTAGCATATGATAATAAGAGAGGTTAAGCCAGTTTGAGAGCTTCACGTGAGGGATCTTAACACTTTATCTAGGAATCAAAAGCCACTCTTCCTGAAGAAGGGAATAATATAGCGAGAGCAACTTGAAAATACTAGAAGGAAGAATGCTTGAGGAAAAAAAAAAAAAAAAAAACCACCAGGACTCTTGTGCATTTAAAGTGGTTTTGGAAGGAAGCATCTTCACCATCAGGAAGGACAGCCCCAAATGGATAAGCAGTAAGTGACGAAGAGATGCTAAAAGGCCACTTGAGTCTCTTGAGGTCAAGAGAAAACTTAGGTGACAAGTATCTCCTGGCTCTGCATTGGGCATGTGGAGGGCTGTTCCTTGCCTCTGAGGACAGAGCCTTAGTGGGGAAGCAGGCAAGACGTGTTATACGTTGCAGTTGGATCAACACCTGGCACACAGTTGGTCCTCACTGACTATGGATTGAAAGAACAGATGCAGAAATGCAGTGTCAATGGGAGGCACAACACGGTTTAGATAAGCGAGCACTACATTGGATGTTGCCGAAGAGGAGTTCAGCGCACAGAGAATTCAGAAGGAACGACAGTGGAAGGCATATTTGAAGAGATGGCACCCAGGAAGTTTGGAGGCCAGGGTGTGCTTTGATACACCAACAGGCACCACGTAGCCATCTGTCCCTTCTGCCAGTGATAAGGGAAATATGGCCCCTTTGGGTAGGGGGGGAACCAGTGGGGTCATGACGGAGAGCAGTAACATCCGTGAAGAGAAGAGAGTGCTGGGATTACCTCACAGGGTGAGGAAGACAGGAACCGAACACAGTGATTTCTTAGGACGTGGTCAAGGGTCTGTGTATGTGCGTCTTTTCTAGGGAAGGGACCAGAGCATGCACATTCATGAAATGGTCAGATGAATTCGATCCCCGTAAACAGGTTAAGACTCTGCGGAGGAGGAGCAGGTAGCCTGCTATGATCTCGTAGTGATGACAAGTAAGGATGCTAGCAGAATCTCAACACAGAAAGTCTTGAGTCTCCATGAGCTGAACCGGATTCAGCTCAGCCCATAAGTGGCCTTTTAGCATCTCTTCGTCACTTACTGCTTATCCATTTGGGGCTGTCCTTCCTGATGGTGAAGATGCTTCCTTCCAAAACCACTTTAAATGCACAAGAGTCCTTCCTTTTCTTGAGTTTCCAGCTAGGACATTGCTCCCCTGTTAGAACGTCAATTGCTTTACATCGTCTGGTCTTTTCTAGGAAATTTTCCACTGAGAGGCCTGTTGCTGGAGCCACCTGAGCATCAGATGGCAATTCATTGGCTTGGACTTAGTAAACGAACTGTGGAAGGGAACGGAAGTTGACGACTAGGTGCCTCCATGGTCATGCATAACAGGCCAGACATTTTTTTCCCCACACACCTGCTTACGCTAACACAGTGAACACAAAGTTGGCATACTGGGAAGGAACAAGATTTTCCTGAAACATTAATAATAAATACAAGAAATGTGTTTGTCTTGGCTAAAACATCTGCCCTGCCTAACTTTGTTCCATTCTAGCTCAGACTCAAAACACCCACCATGTTTCTCCTTACCATCCTGTGGCAACTATTGCACCAGAGGTAGCTGAAATGATCCTTTTGAATCAAGAACCTGGGTTTAGTAAAATAGCAAAGAGAATTCCCCCCCCCCATTTAAAGTATAAGAATGTTTAAAGTCTTAAAGTCTTTGGAATATAGCAAAACAGAAAACATAGCAAACAAGTGTACTCATAGATGTGCCATGTTCAGAGCAGGAGAACAATAGATCTTTAATTTTATTTATAAAATTATTTAAGTAATTAGCCAGGCATGGTAGCTCACAACTGTAATCCCAGCACTCGGGGAAGCAGAGGTAGGCAGATCTGTGTGAGTTCGAGGCCAGCTTGGACTAAAAAGCAAGACCAGGGCAGCCAAGGCTACATACAGAAACCCTGTCTCAGGAAAAAAAGCCAAATAAATAAATAAATAGACTTATTAGTATGAGTCTTTTGCCAGCATGGACATGTGTGCACCACTTGCATGTAGTATCCTCAGGGGCCAGAAGAGGGCACCAGGTCTGTAACTGGAGTTACAGATGATTGTGAGCCTCCATGTGGGTGCTAGAAATTCAACCCAGGTCCTCTGGAAGAGCAACTAGTGCTCTTAACCACTGAGCCATCTCTTCAGTCCTGGGACAATAGATCTCAATGTCTCAGGGCTAGGCAAACAATATAAGAAATACTTTATATCCAGTGCTTGGTGCCACATAAGAGAAACAGAGACAGGCATTAGGAGACTGTGGGTGTCCAGGAAATTAAGGCACTTTCTTAGCAAGTGCAATATCTGAACATTTTGTCTTTCCAAGTACCCTGTTGGAGAACTACTACTATTATGCACATTTTGCAATTAAGGGCACTTGGGGACACTCCCCTAATCTGTGGAGGTACTGGGGTGTCACTCACATTTGCACAGTTCCATTGGTCCTTCAGCTTAGGCAGTTGGTGTGTTTTCAGTTGATCATAGTAAAGGTGATGAGTGGTCATGACAATGAAGTTATTGGCATTGTGTGTATGTGTCCCCAGCACGTGTGTATGTGCCCCCAGCACATGTGTGTATGTACCCCTAGCACATGAGTGTGTATGTGCCCCCAGCATGTGTGTATGTACCCCCAGCATGTGTGTATGTTTGCCCCCAGCACATGTGTGTATGTGCATGTGCCCTCATCACATATGTGTGTGTGTTTTAATGTTAATTACACTCTTCCTTATATCCCAGGCTCAGCTCAGAGCTGGGAACAGATATGTGTTCCATGCATCTTTTGTTAAACAAAATAACTTCAAAGTCCCTCAAATAATTTACTCCTCAGACAAGTGAAAGGAACTTTGGAGAAAGACTCATTAAGGTCATTTCAGAGGAAGCTGTGACAACGGTTGTCAAAATGTGGAGTGTGTGAACCCCTTGACCTACAGACTTACACACAGGAGTCTATTAACCTAGTCCACAGAATCACTGACGCATATATACTACTAGTACATGGAGATGATAGAGAAATACAAGTGCAAGGACACAGGTGCACACACATAGGGTATAAAAATACACAAGGGCTAGAGCAATATCCCTGTCAGCGAAGAGCCTGCCATGCAAGTGTGAGGGTCCATAACAGCCATAGAAACACTCAGGTGTGGTGGCACGTGCTTGTGATCCCAGTGTAGGGCGCCTGAGATAGAAGAATCCTTGGGGGCTCTTGCTCGTCGCCCAGCCTCACCTATTAGGTGAGCCACAGGTGCTAGTGGGAGACTTCTCAAACACAAGGTAGACACTTGCTAAGGAGCAGCACCCAGGGCTGACCTCTGGCCTCCATACATACATGCACACCTGTGTGCGCACTCGTGCACACACACACACACACACACACACACACACACACACAAAGGTCTATGCACACACACCTCCACACACCTCCACACACACACACCTACACACACACACACAAAGGTCTATGCATACACACACACAAAGGTCTATGCACACGCACACACACACACACACAAAGGTCTATGTACACACACACAAAGGTCTATGTACACACATACACACACACACAAAGATCTATGCACACACACACACACACACACAAAGGTCTATGCACATACAGATAAATAAGCACATACTTGGTTTTTGGTTTTTTTGCAGTTCCATTCATGTTCAAAGATAAAAAATGCAAGCAACCTAAGTATGCATTAACAGGCAATGGTTAGAAAAGTGATTGACGGGGTGAAGCAGGAAACTTACTTGAATAACACTGTTCCAGAGGAAAATGAGCAACATAATAAGATGCCTTTTTTTTTTTTAAATCACTGTAAAACCATGCAGGGCAATAGTATGCACATTAGTATGTACATATTAAAAGATTAGAATAGATAGGCTGCGTGTGTTAGGTTAATTATACAGGAAACTGACAGTTCTGTATTGCCATTGACCTGAAGGAATATTAACTTCATATGGCTCAACTTAGTAGATGAACAGATGTGAGGCAACTTTTAAAGTGTAGTTATTTGATATGCATGTGTCAGAGTGTGTGTATGTGCACCATGCATTTGTCTGGTGCCTGCAGCAGACATGAGAGCATCAGATCCACTGGAACTAGAGTTACAGGTGGTTTTGAGTCACCACGTGGGTGTGGGAACCAAATTTGGATTCTTGGCATGAGCAGCAAACGTTCCTAATGGCTGAGCCATCTCTATGTAGCCTTGGCTGTCCTGGACTCACTTTGTATACCAGGCTGACCTCAAATTCACAGAGATCCACCTGCCTCTGCCTCCTTGAGTGCTGGGATTAAAGATGTGCACCACCACGCCCAGCTATGAGGTGGATTTTTTTGTTTTGTTTTGTTTTTAAGCTTAATGGTAACTGAAAAAGAAAACAGGTTGCAGACCAGCCTTTACAATATATCAAGAAACAAAAATATGAAAAATAAACAAAGAAAGCCCTCACACATTGGCAGGATTTTTTTTTTTTCTGGGCATTGTAATTTTGTAGTTTAGCTAATATAATTCCATGTAGCTTTGATTTCCCAACATCAAGAAGATTTACAGTTTATTCTAAAAATTTGTTTACTAAACTGATCCCAAACTACTTATACATTTTGTGAACAAAAGAAGTTTTGTTAAAAAACAAAAACAAAACAAAACAGGTAAAAAGTGCTATAAGGGAAAGGAAACTGAGTCAGGGACGGAGGTGATTACAGATGGAGAAAGCCAAACAGGAAGGTTCCCTACTATGACACGGGACTGAGATTGAACTAGTAGAAGTCCCCAGCCACAAGCAGTTCTAAAGTCAGTGACATGGCAGGGGACATCAAATGGCAAATAAATACAAAGACTGAGGAGATTCCAGACTACGTTTGAGGGACACAAGCAAAGCAGCTTGGCTGAGACATGAGGAGCCCAAGAGGGAGAGTGCCAGGAGGTAGAATCAGAAAAGTCACAGGGGACTGGGGCTGGGATTGTCTCTGTAATTACAGGCACCGCAGGAAGATTTTTTGAGTGCAGAAGTAATCTCAGAAGTACGGCTGTCCCCAGCCAAGCCTGCAGATGAGAGAGTCTGGCCCTGGACGCTTCCTTTGTTTGTGGTCCTTATGAGCAGACCGAGCTGAGCAACGCCTGTACTTCAGACCCCCAGGCACACTGAAATGGGTGCAGTTGAAACCAGCTAAATTGGAGATTGTCGTTAGGCAGTGCTACAGAACTAGTACAGGCCAAGTGTTCCTGAAGGAAATCTAAAGTATAGAAAACAACTCAGACCCAGCTGGGCTCAGCCTCACACAGCTGCCAATTCCTGAGGTGTCCCTTTTCCCTCTTAGAGAGAGGGGATTTGTGGCTAAGTGACCCCATTCATCCTTGACCATCTTCTCTTCCTCACCAGTAACAACGCGAAGTTAGTCTTTTTCCTACCTAATTACATTCGCAACTTATTTACAGAACGTATTCCAGTCAGGAAAGACTGTATCTATAAGGCCAGTATCCCTCTGCTCAAGTCATAAAAAAAAAAAAAAAAAGGAGCCCAATTGAGAATACAACCCCCCACTCCCCACCCCCCACCCCCCACCCGCACCTACTGCTTGAGATGACCTGCCCCCTGCCGCCGCCCACATCAGAGGACCACGCACGGGACTGGGATGAGCTTATAGATAATTCTCCCAGCCAATGTCTGACCATCCACAGGCCCATCTCCCATGGCCTCTTGCATGGATGCCTCCCAGAAGGAAATGTGGAGATGAACACACCTAATTCAAATTCCACACTGTCTGTGGGCCACGTTTCTTAACATCATGGTACCCAAGTTTGTTCATTTGCACACTGTGGGTGGAAACCGACGTCTTTGCATGGTTATTTTGATTTGCTCTAACAACTTGAAGCATTGGGCTTACCTCTCCCTCGGTCTGGCCCTAGTGATGAAAAACTAGCCTACCCCATTATCAGCGCTGATTTCTGTCATCTCTTATTCCCCTTAACAACCATTTTTGACACCTAATTTTGATGCTGTTCCATTGCTTCTCAATTACTTTGTATCCATGGGTCATGACCTCCCAATGAGACTGAGGATGGACACCATATTTTATATTTCTTGGGGTCCCCCCAAAGGATTTAGGTCAATCCAGGGCATGCAGCAATATACAGGGAAACAGTAAAACATGCCAAATGAAACGAGCAATCCATCATCATCAGAGTAACTTAAAACCGGCCACATTCAATGACCTGCCATTTAATTGGAGTTTCTCGTAAAAAGGCCCCTTTTCTATAGTATCCATTTTCAAGTTGGAAAAAAAAAAGAAAGAACAGAGTGCAACCCTTTGCTTTTAAAAAGAAATCTCTTCATGCGCCTCACGTTTGCATTTGACCCATGACTTCATAACCAGAAGAAGGAGAAAGGAAAGATCCTGCAGAGCACCCTAAATTGTCCAACTCAAATGTTCCCTAACTCTCAAGCAGGAGTGCTGATTCACAGATGCCCCCTCCCCCTTCTCATTTGCTTACCCGTTGTGAATTTAAAGACTCAGGATTTTAAAGGGTTGACTTAAAAAGAAACGAGTCCCAAGTCTATATACAAACTGTAAGGTTCTCATTTCAAGGGGATACAGGTTAGAATACATTTGAGCACGGCAGCTAAAAGGCAGAGGGGAAGTGCCACGAAGGCTCAAGTGGGAGAAATGGGATCAGAGAGATGTGGTGCACTTCTCTTAAGTGCATATCACTTAGCTGCATAATCAGCCTGTGTTCCCAAGAATTATGCAGTCTCTGTCTGGCCCCCATTAGATTGAATGTGTTGCTACTCCAGTTAATTGCATATCAGCAAATTGCATAATTCAGCTATATGCACCCTGAACTAAGTTCCAAATGCCATCCAGTACAATGTAATCAAACTAGGGAAGTGAAGAGCCGGAATACTTATGAGATCCTGCCCATTTGTCACATTTGCTTTGGATAGTCTGTGCTGTGCAGCAGGCAGCCCACTGCTCGCAGGCCTGGGTGCTTTGGATTCCTGCACGCCCTTCGTCCGAGACAACAGCAGCACCGTGTCGTGTAGTCTTCACACCAAGATTAATTAAAATGTTCCCAGGAGAGAAAACAGGATGTCAACATAAGAAAGGTACAAAACTGACTCAAAACTACAGTGCTGCCCTTCCCAAGACCAGCATTAGTGACAAGGGAGGGAGGAAAAAAAGCACACAGTGTTCTGATTTCAGCCATCAACTTGCTGAGCAAGTGTCTTCCTCCCCCTCCCCTCTCCCCCTCCCTCTTCCCCTCCTTCCCCCCTCCCTCTCCCGTTCTCCCTCCCCCTCCCTCTCCCCCTCCCTCTCCCTATCCCCCTCCCTCTCCCCCTCCCTCTCCCCCTCCTTCTCCCCCTCCTTCTCCCTCTCCCTCTCCCGCTCCTCTCCCTCTCCCTCCCTCTCCCCCTCCCTCTCCCTCTCCCCCTCCTTCTCCCCCTCCTTCTCCCCCTCCTTCTCCCCCTCCCTCTCCCGCTCTCCCTCTCCCTCAGTTTTGCCTGCTTTACAGATCTGTCCTGAGGGCCATAGTTAACATGCACTTTGATGTGGAAGTTAAGAACAGTCTGTATAGTGGAGTTAGAATGCTGTGCTCCACACGAAGGGATAAGTATTCCAAAAAGGGGGCTGGCACCATGGCTCAGCAGGTGAAGGAAAAGAAACTTATGCACCCAGGACCAAGATGGTGGAAGGAGAGAAGTGACTCACACAAATTCTCCTCTGGTCTCCACACACACCCCACAGCAGGTCCATACTCACCAAGGGTCAACAAGGTGGCTCAGTGGGTAAAGGTCCCAAGCCTGGCTACCTGAGACCTGAGAACTGACTGTCGCAAATTCTCCTCTGGCTTCCACAGTACACTCACATACATACATACATACATACATACATACATACATTCATACATACATACACACACAGAGATAGATAGATAGATGGATAGATAGATAGATAGATAGATAGATAGATAGATAGATAGATAGACAGACAGACAGACAGACAGACAGACAGACAGACACTAAGCTGAAACACTTCAGTTAGAACAATAACAGTGGGACCTGGTAAAACAGAGATGAAAAGAAGCAAAAGCCACTAAGTGTTTGGAAAGTCCTTGAAAAAAATGTATCCTGGTTTACTTTCTGATACTTTCTCTCTCTCTCTCTCTCTCTCTCTCTCTCTCTCTCTCTCTCTCTCT